>NW_010586136.1:11025-68157 GCF_000705375.1 Tinamus guttatus
AGCCAATGGCAGCGCCCCTGACTCGTCGCAGCCTTGCTCCAGATCCCGCGTGCAGTCGCGCGAGGCGCTCTCGGCCACTATGAGCCCTGCGGGCCACCGTGTGCCACGGGGCACCACGGGTGTAAGAGTTTTGCAGAAACATAATGTTCCGTTCTCACAATGTAACTAGAGGTAACGTACATTTCTAGAAACTTGCACAAGAGGTAGCTTCAGAGTGACTGGGACATAAACTGCAAAAATGCAATGGATCAAAAAATGTCTCAACACAGGTCCACTTACTTGGATCTGTTCTGTACTGGCAAAGAAAATCAGAGACTGATTCCACAGTAGACAACAGGCAAGTGAAATAAAGTATTACAGAGATAAAAAATAGTAGTTTTGCACCAACATTTTAGACATGGGTAGAAACCATCAAATCAACATATCAGCCTTTCACTGTGGTGTTATATATACTTCATCACATATTATTTTCCAGGTATGTTCTTATTACTCCATTGTATTAGCTGCTTAGAATTCAACCTAGCAATTGTATTCTCTGAGTTTGTCTTTATTTTTTCTTCTTTTCTTTTCTTTTCTTTTCTTTTCTTTTCTTTTCTTTTCTTTTCTTTTCTTTTCCTTTCTTTTTTTTTTTTGAAAGAAATAGGGCCCTTTTTCTTCTCAAAGTGGTCTCCTATGCTGGGTTTGGCATCCATTGCTGAAACATGGCATGTCATGTTTTTCTAAAGCATAGATACATGCATAGTATCTAGACATAGATAAAGCACAGATACAATGTATATACATGCACACATGTATCTATGAATGTATGGCATATAAGGTCATTAAGATAATGATACAGATACTAACAGAATGTGAAAACAGTTGGACAGTGATTGGTAGAGGAAGGCTTGGGATCTAGTGTTAGTGAGCTCTTTTCTCTTACCCACATTCACTGCTGTACTTCAATGCAGTGTGACTGCCCCACATTTGCATAGCACATGTCAAATAATAAATTACATGTATCTGCATCTATTAAAATGACAGGGATGCTAATCCAGGGATAATGAGGTCTTGCTCTTATTATTCCATCCCAGTTAAAACTCCCATTGCATTTAACAGAAAGTTTAGCAAAGTAAATGAAGGATCAGGACTTCAGTTTTTACAGATATTCATGTTTTTACCTGCTAATGAAATAGCTACAGGGAAAAAGAAAAAGAAAAAAAAAAAGAAAAAAAAGTAAAAAGAAAGGTGCAAAGGTTTAGGAGGCATCAGAATCAGAAAGACTCAAGGTAATTCTTCTTTCTTATGAACTGCATGTTAATTAGTCTAATAATATTTTTGTCTGCACAATTTATTCATTTTAAGTAATCCTATCACTAAGCAGAAAAAAAAAGTCATTTATTTTACTTCATTACATTTTCTGGTTGTCAAGTGAAATGTATTACTCATATGGTCAGTAAGCCAAGTTTTGTGTCATAAAAATAGCCATCTACTCTAAAGTTACATTAATCTTTGAAAAATATGTCACAAAGGACCATGTACCCCAATTATAGTAGGACTTTATTTATTTGATATCCTAGTGTCCCAGGAAGCTTCTCTTAGACTGCTATAAGGCCCTGGGTTTTATTCATCAAAATATATAGAGGTGATAGTGATTTTTTTTAACTATAAAGAAGTTTATTTCAGTGTCATAATGTACAAAGTTCAAGTTTCTCATAGCCAGAATATGTCATACCATGGCAGGTGACAACCCTATTATTGAATATAATTCTTTTATGAGGCACTCTGGTCACTGCAAAATTCTTAATCTGATCTGTGCACAGTAAACTATGGAGGAATATAAGATTATGGCATGACTATTCTCACATTCCTTTTCTTTGCCTGGCACTCACATGTGCAATAATTAGGAGCAGCAGGTGAAGGACACAGTGCTCTGTGTTCTATGCCTTTTGTAGTTATATTTCAAAAGATGGCCGCTGGGGCATTGCTTGTTTGTTTCATTTTGTGATTATTTTTGATTTTAATGGATCAAAGCAAAATGTAGAAAAAATATTTTTTTTAATCTTAAAATACTTTCAGAATATGTTCTTTTTGTTGCTTTGAAGAAATGGGTATTTAATAATAATTTATATTTGACAGCATAAGCCCCATGTCCTATATGGTGGAAGGTGGAGGACTAGCTTTCATATGTTAGTGATCTAGGGGAAACCCATTCAGAGAGCGCTTTCAGTTAACATAAGCTGCTCAGTTTTGGCAGGGATAAAACCTTCTAACTTAGAGCAAGACAGGCCAAAAAGATAAAAAGAAATCAAAGCATATGTGCACATCGGTAGGGAATTACTGGGTTATTGCGATAGCCATGTAAGTAAAACTAATGAAACTTTGGGGTGATAAGAAAAAGCCATTTGAAAAAAAAAAAAAAAACAAAAAGCTGCAGCTGAAATGTTGGAATAAAGTGATTATAACAGAGTTACAGTTCTATGGTTGGAGGAAAAGAGGAACAGAAGAATGAGAAAGGTTATGGTAATGCAATGCATCTAAATGTGTATGTTATATATGTGTAAATGTATCTTAAGTGTGATGCCAGCTTAAGATGAAATAAAATAATATAATATGATCTTGAAGGTCTTTTCCAACCATAACGATTCTATGATTCTGTGAATATGGAGTTGCAGTTACGACAAAAGTGACAATTTGTGTGTCCAGTCAGAGTGATTACCTGGTCCTTTCCAATAAGATGTCACACAAGAGATTGGTATACTTAACAGGGTATGTGATAACTGATTTTGTGTTGCTTGTTGAGTATCTAACTGATTCATATTATTGCAGAATTCTAGTTGTGTGAAAATTTCAAGCTGGAAAACAGTGTTTTATTTTATACAGGGCAATGAAGAACAGTGAAGGATTTCACAGAAATAGTTCATTTATTTAGACATCTGTAATGAAAATATATGTGTCTGAGCCAACTGGGTCTTTATATTCTGTGTACAGATGGACATTTTATGGCAAAATTATGTTTTCGTATGTCTTCTTCAGATAAGATGGATCATGTTTTAAAATTGCTTATCTCTGTACATTTCTGTAAAAGATACATAGAGTGTCTAGTCTCTAGTTTTTGCTTTCATATTGCTCCCTCCTACCAAGTCTTCATAAATGTACAAAAACTCAGAGCCTGTTGGATAAAAAACTACACCGAAAGTTTCTTTGTTTGCTTAATGATGGACAAGGACTCTTATTATATTACCGCTTCTTAACAGTAAAGGTCTTACACTGTTAAGAAAACTGTTAGATAAGAAGAATCTTGGCTTCAACTGTATAAGAGAACAGCATAAATGAGATAATTCAAAAGAGACCTTACCAAACTGCCATTATACCATGCTGAAGTCAATTTATGTTGGCAAAAGAGACAGAACTTTGGAGTAGCTCTATACTGATTCTCTAGTGTTAAGACAATGGCTTTCATAGATATGCTTGAGGAATTTCAATTTTTACATTAAACTGTGTGAGGTCTTTAAAAGATTTGAAAAATCAAAGTGATGTTATTAGCAGGTGTTTAACAATTGGATGATAACATGGATGGATGAGTAATTAATAAATTATTGCTATATTTATATAGCAATATTGCTGTATGTTATATGTTATATTGCTATATGTTATAATCATGGATGCAAGTCCCTAAAACGTGGCATGTAAAATCTAAAATAAACATGCACTCTTTCTAGTTAAAAGAATATATTTTGCATTTGCAGAGTGTGGTTCAAATCCTCCTGCATCTAATAGAAGCCAGATGAACTATGTTTGTTTGTTTTTTTTAATTGACTCTGAATTAAGTCTTTCAGAATTAGATTATACATTTTAGAGTGCCATCTGAAGTACCTAGAAGTGTGTTGCAGTGTCACCATACTGGTCAGGAACTGTTAGTAGTTAAATTTTCGTCTTGATTTTCTGATTTTATAAGTGCCTTACATCCAGTGTCACTTTTCTGTCAGTACGTTCTACTTAAACAGTCCTATAAAGGTGGTAGTTTGGCAATGTTGATTGTTTCTCATCGATTAGCCTCCTTCTACCTGGTATCTAAGATGCCTTTTGGCACAGGGTTTTGTTGTCAAGCACCAAGTTCACTTGCCTTATGCATTTTTATTCTTCTAACTTTAACACAGTAGCACTTAAACATTTTGCCCTCTCCCCCACACACAGCATTACATGTGCATATCAGCTCACATGGTAGGCACTGTAATTTCCTTTCCCTTTACCTCCCAACCTTTTCAAAGGAAGATGGAAAATTAATTGCATCCACCTCATATGTCTGAAGTAATTTTCTTGTCTTCAGTTACCCACACAATGCATGGAAACAGATCACTTTTTTCTCCCAAATGAGGAATTGTGAAAAAGTCAGGATATTCATACCTTAACTGTCTCTCTCTATATATCTCTAACTATAGAGGAAAACTAACATACCCAGCTACAGTGGGTATACCTACCTTTAGTAATTTGAATCCCATTTGCAGTGTGATGTAAGCATTAGAGTCCTAGTCCAGTGCCCTCTGGATCTTGGCACTGGATTAATCCCAGTCCTTGTTTTGCAAATAGTAAATTTGCTTTGAATAGATGCACCATCAGTTGCAGCACTTCAAATTACTTAAAATGTTACTTGTTTTCTTAATATTTCCAAAAATATAATGTAAAATGAGATACGATCCCATTATGCCTCCGGGCTTCTTTTCAAATATTTATAGTGCTTCTTAAAATAACAAATCGAAATACATATGCAGGATGGAAATAAATGTATTTGCCTACATGTATATAATACAGATGTGTTATATGTCTTTATGGGATCTAATAAAGATTTACTTAGTTTATTAATACAGAAGTATCAAATACAAAAGATAAATCTCCATTATAATTATGTTAATTCCTTTTTACCTTTAGAAACAAAAATAATTTTAGGCATATTTGAAATTCAGCAGGTATAAAATGAATGCTAATGATGTAAAATAATTACTTTTGTCACAAGTTTAAATCTATGGTTTCCATTAAAGTGGCTTTTGTTTTACATCTGCAATAGTTTGTATCCTTTGTTTCCTCCTAAAATCCTATGCGATGTTTTATTTTACATAAGCATTATATTTTGTATGTGCATATTAAAATGTATCCCCATCAAGTATATTAAAAAGGTGAAATTCTGTTTCTGTCTAGAAAAATCTCAGAGTTACATAATGTGGAAGTCATTTGTCTGGTTTTGCTCTTTCACAGAAGTATTTTGATTTTGGCATCAGATTGCTAATTGGATCAAACCCGAAAGCTGTCATTCCCTCTGGAGCATGGTGCTGAAATCAAAAGGGCTTTTGCATTTCCTTTGTAGGAAATATGTTTCTTTCGCAAGAACTCACTGCTGTATCCATGGCCAAGTTAGTCAAATAGGCCCAGCTCCACTAAGGGATTTGATGCCACAACAGCCGGCAGAGCCTACAATTTATTCAAACAGAATTAAAATCACAATGTTAATGTGGATTCACATCAAAACCTAGTATTCAGAATAGCTAATGCTTGGGGCACTGTGATGCTTAGCTCAGGCAATAGCAAATATCACGAACAGCAGTTTGTTTGTTTGTTTGTTTGCTTTTTTGGATTGATATCTAGACTTTCATCTCCTGTTGCACCTAACTTATATTTTAGGCTATTAAATACTTTATTGGACTGAGACCACAGTTCACAACAGCAAAAATGCCCCTTAGATTTAAATGAGCAAATCATTTTAGATTCAGTATTTCTTTAATTTATTAAACAGGGAGGGTTCATTGTCTGTAACGAGGACAAACTTCGTACGGAACTATCAAATATGAAACGTCTTTGAATTTACTACACTTTGATTTTAACAATTCTGCAACATTGTAATTTGTTTATATATGGAGTTATGGAACAGGTTAGATTAATAAGTGATCAAGAAGAAAATTATATTTAATTTATTGTTATTGTTATTACTTAGTATTATTATTGCCTTCTGCTAATTTATTCTCTCTCCATAAGAGAGACTGTAAGAGACAGTTATGGATTGTGTTTGTCTCGACATTGTTGACACACCATTTACTGAACAATGTCCTGCCATCTTGTCTCTGGGAAGGTCTCTCACCATTTGCACCTCATAACCCTGGCATCTTATCTCTGGGAAGGCTGTAATATCAGCTATCTATTTGGCGCTGGAAGATCAGCTGGAGACCTGAACAATGACATTCTCAGCAGTGCCCACCAGAGCAGCTTGCATTCCAATTGGGTAAAGAGGAACACCAAAAGCACATGGCATATGCAACACGAACAACACGTACCAGAAAACTTCAAGAAAGTGGGCGGACTCTTTGAGAAGGGGGTAAAAGGATTACGTATTCCTGCACTGGGGTGTGCACACCGCCTGCACCGAGGCACCTGTACCTGCACCAAAGCGGAGCCAGTAACACTTACCCGGACTGGCAGTGGTGGTAACTATAATCTTGTTGCATCTCTCCTACTAGCTTGCTTATCTTTCTTTCTTTTTCCCTTCTTCTTGTCTGTGTCCCATCGCACTTAAGAGAATAAATCTGACAAGGTTGTATGGCATTTGACCCCATTTGTGTCTTAATCTCGCCCTTGGGATCATATTGAAACCTCCCCTGACACTGGATCGGGACAAAAACAAAGATCGTATTAAAAATAATTATCTCTATTAAAGCTCTTTTTAAAGTATTTATAGAAGAGAAGATTGAGAGGGGATCTTATCAACATGTACTAATACCTGAAGGCAGAATGGAAAGAGGATCAGGCCAAACTCTTCTCAGTGGTGGCCAGTGACAGAACAAGGGTTAATGGGTACAAGTTGAAACACAGGGAGTTCCATCACCATATGAGGAAGAACTTCTTCTTCCCTGTGAGGGTGACAAAGTCCTGGAACAGGCTGCCCAGAGAGGTTGTGGAGTCTCCTTCCCTGGACATCTTCCAAACCTGCCTGGATGCAACCCTGTGCCACGTGCTCTAAGTGTCCCTGCTGGAGCAGGGGAGTTGGACTAGAGGTGATCTAGAGGTCCCTTCTAACCTCAGTCAACTGTGATTCTGTGTGATTGCCGGAGGGAAAAAAAAAAGACCCCAAAAATGACAAAAAAGTAAAGAGCATATGATGGTAAAATTATAAGGAGCTCCAATTCGTCTTCTGTGAAAGTTTTATGTTTAAGGCATTCGGCAATGGAAAAACAAGAAAAAACAGAAGTAGAATTGTACTGTAGAATAATCTATGCATTTTATTATTATTATTATTATTATTATTATTATTTTGCATATTCTTTAATCATATTTAATTTAAAAAATAAATTGTCTTTGTCTATATGCTTTTATCAAAAATTATACCTCTAATATGGTATTTTCCCCTCCAAGCTACAATATAAGTATTTAGGATTTAAGATTTTATTCTGAATGATAAAAATACACTGACAGCAAAAGATCTATTCTTATACAATAACTTTTTTTCCCTGTATTGCTGTCATTATTTTGTTGCTAATTTATGTAACAGCTGTTAGCAGTTCTTTGAAATCTATACATATTGTATTCTCTATGTAAAGTTAAAATACAGCAAATGTTGAACACTGAAAAAGGTAATACTACAACATGAATTATAAATTAGAATTTCATAGGAATCCCTGGTGGCAAATCGTCTCTTAGGGGTGATATCCTGTTTCCAAATATCCTTGACCAATAAATTAATGAATCAGCAAACCACTGTCATTATTACACGTAATTTAGCTTCCAGCTCTCTTCAGTGACACAGTGCACAAGGATAAAACTTCCTTCCCTTTCACAGTATAACAAAAGAAAAATATAGACCATGTTCTCTGCTAGAGAAATCAGGGTATCAAAATTACTTGGGAGATGCCTGAAAATTACATCTATGCAGGAAGGCAAAGATGATCCAATTGTTCCAGCTTTAGAATGGAATATTTCTGATGCATTGACTTTTGCTTTTTTTTACACTCTGTTTATACCTTTCAGTCCCCGTTGACCTTAGCTCTTTCTCAAAAAGAGGAAGGAAGGAGCTCTACTTCTAGCCTTTTACCTTTCAAGTATGAATTTAGCTCCCCTGAGACTACCAGTCCTTTAATATGTGTAATAAATGATAGTAAATTCCCTATCAAAATGTGTCCTTAATAACATTTCAAGATAATTTAAAAAAAAGGCCTTGCAAATTATATTATCTAATGTCAAATCTAATAAAACCGTGTGACTACCTTAAAATCTTAAAAGATAAGTAAATTAATTGCAGTACCTGAACTACTCAGTTTCAAGTTCACTCTTTTATTATATCCAAAACCTTCAGGACACATTTTGAAATGAAATAAACTAGATCATAGGAGTCAATCTATTTTCCTGTATTGTATACTATGGTTGGTTTATAGTTGCTCTTAGTGTAATTATAAATATAAACTTTGCTATTTAAATAATATATTTTCATTACAGCATTACATGTGTGAACTCAATAGTGTAAGACTCTTTTCCCAACCCTATGCCCTACATTCTGAATATATCTTTGGATAAAAAACAAAAGTTTGCTTCTTTAAAAAAAATGCTAGAGATAAAAGCTCTGAACGTTTCTGAACGGAGTCCATGAAATAATTTTGTTTTAATATTTGCTTGAAGGATATTTTCATGTCATATAACTTTGTCCAAATGTGGAATTTTCAGCCTTCCAAGCAAAGCAGGAAGGAAATGAAGGATGGTGCTTATCCATTTTGTTGCACTTGTTACTCTGCAGAATTATATGCTTGGTGTGCTAGTGACATCTTGTAAGCGGACATCAACAGCATACAGAGAATAAGGACAGATGTCTCAGACTGTCTCAAACCTGTATGTTATGATTCAGCTTACTGTTTCTCATTGTTTTCTATGCGTTTACAGGGGTCTAATGTGTACTATAAAAATAAAACCTGGGAAAGGCATCTAGAAGAGAGAGATACTTTTGAGCATCTAAGTCTAAAGTGCTTGTAAAGAGAAAAGAGAACATTTAAAGGCACCATATTCCAAAGCCTTTTAAAGGGAGAAAACAACTATTAGTTAAAAACAACAACAACAACAACAAAATGTTTAAGTACTGGAGCAGGGAACATGATTAAGAATAAAACAATATTACTAGGTGAATTCCTGAAAATATATTTATTAAAACTTGATTGGCTAGCTTGATAGTATGATAAAAGAATTATAAATGGCCTTAAAAGACAAGAATACATATGACATTTCAATAATTGCCTGGTAATTCGTATATCACTTCTGAATGATACACTGTTGAGTAATAACCACTGCAAAAAAAGACGCTAACTTTTTTTTTTTTTTTTTGGCTTATTTTATTTTTTCAAGGAGTGAGGTAGGTACATGACTGACACACATCTTATGTCTCCAGTAAAAAAACTTTTAATATTATGTTTCAGTAAATTCTTCTTTATACCTGTTTGCCTGTCCAGAAATAGAATATCACGGTTTTCTGAATGCAGCTGTATCATCAATTAATTTGAAAAATTCCTACTTTTCAATTCTATCACATCTCACACATACTCATTGGATAGATACACATTTAAATTTATCATCATGTTACAAATGGGATACTATAAGCAAACTATTAACAAATTAGACATTATCAGTAACAAATCAATAAGTACAATTTTGAATAAAGAGGACATTTTTCAGAAGCACCCATATTTATTTGGAGTGTAATTGGATGAAAACAAAATTTTCAAGATTTGTTTTCTAATTTGCACTGAAGAAAAATGTTGATCTTCCCCAAAATATTCTGATTTGTGAAAGAAGGAGCTTGCTTTCTTAGTTATGACATTCATAGTGAATATTGTAACTGTGAATATATGACAATATTCATAGTGAACTCCCAATGCTGAATGAAACAGCAAACCATAAATAATTTAGACAGTACATAAATGAATTAGGAATATAACTACAAGAAAAAAAATACAAAAATACAATTTTTACACATAGTACTATACAAATTTAAGAAGCAAATTAAAAACAAACAAACAAAAAAAAACCCCAAAAAACTATCATTCTACTTGTATTTCTTTCCCAGTCACCTGCTATATAAATGTAAATGTCCTTCTGTTAAAATCAGAAGGAACACGTACTTTATGCAAAGCAATATTGTCACAGAGATTCCCTCAGTGCTCAGAGGCAGTTCATTTATCTGGTTCAGAGGAGGACTTTGACACACAGGAGATCAGGTCCTGGTACAGGACAGCAAGTTTAGGTTAGGTTAGTTTAGGTTTAGCAAGAGGCTTCTAACCTCTGTTAGTATGATGTATGGATGTCATAGATTTTGTCTTATTCTGTCTCTACAGTTGTCTTTGGATACAAGTGAGCCTCTTTGTGAAGCTCATACAATATGTACTGGCATAGGTAAATAGTAAGCTATAAAGTGAAGGTATAGTTAATCCTAAGGATCAGAATATACATTTATTCCCATGCTACAGCTATGTGGTGGGTGGAGGAAGTAAAAGCAAACCTGTGTAGATACTCATAAAGACTGCCAAGGAGTTCCCTAGCACTAGAACACAATCATTTGTGTGATTATATTGCTAGAAAGGTCTCAGAATATATTTAGCTTATGTCAACCAGCATCCTTCTGGGAACATTCAGGGTTTAACATAGGCTGAGGACAATTCTTGACAGGACTGTTGCCATGTGGCTATCTTGTTTTGAAGTATAATAGTGGGTGTTTGAAATTTGACCTCAGAGTGAGGACATGGCAAGGACATTATTATGGATGAAAATCAAGTGATTACCTGGAAAAAAAAGAGAAAAAGAAAAAGAAAAGGAAAAAAAGCACTAGTGGAGGCAAGTCTGTAAGTCTATGGAGGCAAGTCTTTTCCACACATTTAGTACTGTGTTAGGGACTGCTTAGGTGACTGGTTTGTTCCAGGTGAGTAGGGCTATGACTGAAACACTTGTCTCATGTTGCTGCTCCTGCCTCACTATGCCATTCAGTTCTACAGACTGCTACTTCTTCTCCTCTGTTTTCCTCAGATGAAGAAAACAATCTTAAACCTAGAAATTCCTATCCTGCAATCACCTGTGGTTTTATCATTATTCTCCCAATAAGGCTCTCCTTTGGCTGCTGAAGGGAGAACAACTGGGAACATATAAGCCCTGTAGGGACAATACTGTGGAAATAAAAGGCAAGCCTCCCAGCTGCTTATGATAGCTTGAACCTCACTCATGTGCAAAGGCTATATGTTTCTTCTCCTTCAATTTGAGTGGAAAGGAGAAGGTTTAGGAATTCATAAAGCCAGTGTAGTTTACAGTAAAAATCAAATTGAATACCTACACTTGCAATGCCAGAGTGGCCTTGGCCATGTGTATTATCTGGTTGTTAGTACATGATTGCTCTCCCACTGACAATACTGAATCTCCAAGGTGACAGTTTATGTGCATATGCTTGTGGGTGTACTACATTTTCCTTGCATCCAGTGTGATGAAAAGCAAACGATCTGTAAAGACAAATGCTTCCTTATTTTTACATATGTGAGAGGAGAGTGAATAGAAACATCATGTTTTCTGCTCAAATCTATGTAAATAGGAGTTAAATGCTTTCAGAAAAGCTAAGAAAATAAATAAATAAATAAAAGGAGAAGGAACAAGAATTCTGGCTCTGTTTTGAGTCAAACTTGGCACTCAGAGAAGATGCTGGGGCAGCTGCTACAGGAAACCAGGCAGAAACAGTTAAAGTATTGTGTGAAAAGAAGAAAATGACTGCTACTAAAAAAAAAAAAAATGCAAAGCTGTAGCAATTGCTAATATACATGGAAATGTGCCTGGCAGTAACTGCAGAATCAGGGACAGAATGCAGATGGCTAAACGGCAATGACAGAGGCATCTTCAAACACTGTTTTCTCTAGGGCAAAATACATTTTTGAGATTCGGATCTTGTACCTGTATTGCCTGTGATGTTCGTGTTCTGAAGTTGCCACCACAGCTTGAATTAAACAGTAGTGCTACTATTTATAATCAAACGTATATAAAATATGTAAATACACCAAATAACAATATAGCTAATAAATAAATAGATACAAAGTTCTCATATAGCTTGTAACTGTAAATTGACTAAATGTTTATGTTTGTGCACACATACATATGTTTACACATACATGATCTTGGAAAGAATGAATATTTACACTTTCAGAAAGTCTCATTTCAAATCTGGATTTTATATGTATGTATATGTATTTATATGTATATGTATTATGATGAAACAATATTATGCAAACCATAGGATAATCCTAGACAAAACATGAAAATTTAGTAACTAATTATTCATTGATTGTATGCTTCTTGTCCTTAAACAATCACATCTTTAAGAATCACGTGTTTAAAAAATGGTGAAAGTTACTTGCTTCAATAAATATTATTAAAATAAAAATGACCTTGTTGTTTGACAATGGGTCTCAGTGAAGTTTGTCAAATCAGTGAGCTTCCTTTAACCAAACAAAAACCCATTGAAACCTAACAAAATCTATTTTCAGCATAGTCACCTACACCTAAGCTGCTTGCCTCAGGTTTAGAGTATAAGGAACACAGTCATTGCTACAATAGCTGAACCTACAAATTCCCACTCCATTCAATTAACTAGATAAGAGACCTCACGGTAACAAGTTCAGACATAGTCATCCACAAGTTGCATAGGAGAATCACAGCTGAAAAGTCCTGAAGTCACTAATAAAACAAATGTGCTCCCCTTTCAGGTGTGTAGGAACACTGTAGAATATATTGCAAAAGAGGTATCTAGTAAGCACTTGTGGTAAAGCTGACCATTACTTAGAATATTCCGGAAAAATGTTCAGTGTGCCATCTTAAGTGCATCATCTCCTTCATGTGATCAAGTTATTTGCTGTAAAAATTAAAATAACATGGCCTGTCATAGTGAGATACAAATCAGCCCCAAAATTTTCAGAAGACAACTCTTTATTCAATCCCTCCATGTGTACACACACATACACACAAGCACTTACATTGCAGCAATCACTGGGTGGCCAATCCCAATTATATGGCTAGGAGTGGAAATTGTACCAGCATCTCAGTTGTTGCTAGGTGTTAGAAAAGTTCCCTCATAATTTTTTATTTTTGTTCACATTTCATACAATTCTGAAGATTTTGCTTACTCAGACAAGTGACTATCACCCCCTTGAATTGTGACTCAAGTTGATGTATTACACGTATTTTTTTTCTCCTTTCACCCTTTTCTGTTAGCATCCTTTTATTTATCAGTTAGAGGTAGATTCAGAAAACACCACCCCTTTGGTTCTTCACCTTTTTAGTCAGTCAATGCCTGGAAAGCCTTCGCATACATTTTTTTTTCCAGTTCAGTGTTACATCTCAGCATGCACTTAGCACTTTTCTGTTCTTCAGCTTTTCTTTCAGGTTGTCACTTTTCATACCTAGGAAATACCTTCATTCCCATAAGCAGCTGCTGCTGCCTTTTTTTTTTTTTCTCAGTGACACGTTGCATTATATGGTTAAGGTAACCTTATTTTTTAATTCCCTATCACATAGTCAGATGAAAGGCATCACCTGGTGCATGACTGAGTCTGCCCTCTTCGTATGGTTCTATATGAATATATTTGCTAGGTTTGTCACTCCCTCCAAACTCAGCCATTTATAAATCAGGCCAGGTTATTGCCTGATGATTTAAAAGAAGAGGTGGCAGTGAGGCACTTACTCAGGGAAAGCATCCGCCACTTCCAACAGTTTGTGTGATGTAGCTGCTGCACATGGAAGGGAGCATGTTTGCAAAAATTGTCCAACTGTTCTATTCCTAAAATATCCCGCAGTAAAAAGGCATTGTGTGAATTTTGGGTTTGGATATTCAGAGAGATATAAAGTATTGAATTCTTCTCTTTTATTTCTTGTCTTGAGGAAATGAACAAGTGAAAGACACTGTCCTAAAGAAGAAGAAATTCAGAGTTTCATTTGAGTTTCACAGGACAGAGCAGAATGCCTGGCATATGATAGTCTGCAAACAGAAGTTTATCACAATAGCGACTTGTGCCCAGTCATGTATAGAGGACATAATGAGAAGGAGTCAAAAATGACTTGACCTTAGACAATACCATTGTTTTCTTACTTTTTCTACCATGTTTTCAAATGTTCTTCCTACAACATTCCTATTATTTTCTTCACTATCAGAATGATTGTAAGAGAAAATTATCTGGCATACATTCCTAATTCCTGTTTTGTCTTTTTAATCTTTTTTCCTAATATACCTAATATACCTACTAATATTGTAGTATGAATATATAAATATTGTAATTGAAGACATATTTACATAAATTTGTAAGATTGTCTTGCAATTTTGACAAATTATTGATATTACATTCATCTCGAGTTGATGGAAAGATATATTAAGATAGACTTTGTCACTTATTTTGTCTTTTCTAACTTGACAATGAGTATGAAGAAAGTCAGTACATTTTTGCTCTAGTAAATTCATGTACATATGTACATCTGCATGCACACATATCCAAATACTTGCATAGTATAAATGTACATGAATGTACAGTAATGTGCATAGAGGATACATAGATATGTGTTATGACACAGATGTCAATTTATAACACTGATCTTTTCTTACTTTCATTTCATGTACACATTCATCTGAGCCAATGTCTGTCATTACATGACATGTACAGTATTATACATGAATAGTATTAAAAATATCTTTAGAAAACTGTAGCCTAGATTTATAAAATTATTTGGATGAACAACTGTTAATTAGGTACTCAAATTTTCAGTGAAAACTGTGAGTTAGAAACCTAAACATGGTCAAGGAATCTGAATGTCTTTCTGGATCTTGATATGTGCAGAGAAAATTATTGATTTGCTTAAATATACTGCTCAGTCTGAACCTTCATTACATTACATAGACAAAACAATATATAATTTTTTAAATGCCTACCATTAATTATATGGGTTACAGGATCACAGAATCACAGAATCATTGAATGACTGAGGTTCGAAGAGACCTCTGGAGATCTTCTAGTCCAGCTCCCCTGCATAAGCAGTATCAGTAGAGCACATTGCACAAGATCACATCCAGGTGGGTACTGAATATTTCCAGAGAAGGAGACTCCAAAACCTCTCTGGGCAACCTGGTCCAGTGCTCAGTCACCCTCATAGTCACAAAGCTTTTCCTTATGTTCAGATGGAACTTGGTGTGTTTCAGTTTGTGGCCATTGCCTCTTGTCCTTTGCTGGCCACAACTGAAAAGAGTCTCATCCTATCGTCTTGATAATGTCCTTTAAGATATTTGTATACACGGATAATAATCCGCTCTCAGTCATCTTTTCTCCAGGCTAAACAGAACCGTCTGTCTCAGCCTCTCTTTATATGAGAGATGTTCCAGTGTCTTAATCAACTTAGTAGCACTGCACTAGACTTTCTCCAGTGTTAATGTCCTCTCGCACTGGGGAGCCCAGAACTGCATTCAGCACTTCAGATGTGGCCACAGCAGTGCTGAGTAGAGGGAGAGGATCACACCTCTCTACCTGATGGCAACACTCTTCCTAATGCACTGCAGGATCCCATTGGCCTTTGTGGTCACAATGACAGATTTCTGGTTCTTGGTCAGTCTGTAGTCCACTAGGTCTTTCTCTACATGACAGCTTCCAATAGGCTAACCCCAGCCTGCACTGATATTATTCTTCTCTTTGTTGAACCTCAGGAGTTTCTGCCCACCTCTCCAGCCTGTCCAGGTCCATCTGAATGGTAGCATAGCCCTCTGGTGTGTTGGTCACTGCTTCCAACTTTCTATCATCTGCCAACTTGCGGAGGGAGCACCCTGTCCCTTCATCCAGATAACTGACATGTAAGTTGAACAAGGCTGGACCCAGTATTGACCTCTGGGAGACACCACTAACTAAACTCTACACCAGTGATCAAAATTGTTTTGCCAGGAGCTTCATGCTCATCCATGAAGGTCTCTTGTCCCCTTTACTCGGCTTCTTACTTATAAGGATGCACTAATTTTGAGCGTGGAGAAAGTGATGCTTGAATAGTAATCAGCTATCTTGGGCCCCAGTTCTTTCAAAGGCCCTAGCCAATGGGACTCCTCCCAGTAGGTCATTGAAGAGGCCAAAGTATGTCTTCCTGAAGTACAAGGGTTGCAATTCTACTTATTGCCCTGATTCCTCCTCACAGGATCCTAAACTCCACTGTCTCCTGGTTACTGCAGTCAAGGCTGTCCCCAACCTTCACGTCTCCAACCAGTGTTTTTTGTTTTGTTAGTGCAAAGTCCAGTAGCACACCCCTCATTGTTGGCTCCTCCACCACCTGTTTCAAAAAGTTATCAACAATGACCTGCAGGAATCTCCTGGAGTTTGTACTGAGCTGTGTTGTCTTTCTAGCAGATATCAGGGTGGCTGATGCACCTCAGATTTGTTTTTATCCCCCATTAGTTTGGTTTGGTTTATTGTTACTTGCTTATTTGCCTGCTTATTTCTGTTTATAGTTTTTGCTCATTTGTTTTTCCTGGTGTACTATGGAAAAGCACTCTGTAAATGTTGTGTGAAAATACATATTAATAAATATACATTACTTCTTAAAGATTATGGTTAGGTGACATAAAAAAAAAATCTAATGTAAACTTAAGAAAGAGATCTGAAATTGAAATTCAGATCATTTATTATGTGGTTATTTCATTTACCTAGTACAGCCACTAGTCTTTCCAAATAAAGTTCCTAATGCATACATAAATACTTTATGTTATGTTAAAATGTCATGCATGGAAAACCTTGTTTAATTTATATATTGATTACATTGCATCATGTAAATCAGCACTGCGCTTCAGTAGTTTGTCAGGTTGTGCTCCAAAATTGTATGTAATTCTAGTTATTTCTATCTGTAAAAGGGATATTAGACCACACTCACCAATACCATCATCTAACAGTTGTGCTTAACAGTTTCAGCACTTGAATAATTGGGTTGTATGAACTGGAATTATAAATAGCCTAAATATTTCAAATAAGTACAGCAGTAATTGTGATATTAATTTCTTCATTTTAGTGGGTAATATAATGGTAAATACATATTTTATGTTTATAATTAGTTATAAATAAAAAGAGATTTTCAGTGTTTATTTGCCATTTAAGTGAATGAGCTATAGAGTTTATATTAATAATTTTGTTAGTTTGGGATATGAAGGAGAAAGGACTAAATTCATTGATATGTCTGAACCTATGAACTCTGAGAACCAAAGCATATATGCAAATACAATAGAAAAAAACTTTTCTTTCTATTAGGTAAATACATATAAATGTCTAAGGAACATGGCTTATCTCAGGCTGTTAAAAATTTTTGTTGTAAATTTGTGATGTTGGTTCCTGTTTCTTTAACAGATGTTACTAGGCTGTCACACAGTTGATGTTTCATATGGGATTAGCAAAAATCTGCAATGTCTTCTGTTTCTTCTTGAAGATCTTGGCTTGTCAGGTCTCTGTAATTGCTTTCTCAAGCTTGACATTTGTGCCAACGTACAGACTTTCTGACATACAATGATCTGTGATGCCACAAACTATGCAATCCTGTGTCATCTTATTCCGAAGTCTGCAAACGAAGGTGCCAAGCTTTGCTAGAATTTAAAGCATGTGACAAAAATTTCCACTTATTCATTTTCTGTGTAAACCAGTTGTGTACATAATGATTTTTAAAGCATTAATAAATATCAAAAAGGGATACAATAAGAAAAAAAAAAGTACTCACCAAGGGAAGCTGTATATCACTTTTTATTTCTTTTGAGACTTTTGAATAAAGAATAATTTGATGTTTTCAGTCTATGGCTCCATTAGATACAGAGAGGAGTCAACTTGCTATTCTTCTGGTTTGTTTCTGGCTTTGCTAAGACATGCTGTACTTAAAACGATTGCTATCAGCTTTGAAAGCACATTGTCTTGGAAATATCTCTGTTAAACAGAAGTTTGTGGTCATTGCTTTCTACAGAGCTTTTTTCACAAATTATATAAGACTTGTACTGATGATTTTCAGGGTTTCAATGATCCCTCTTTGTCACAAAACTTACAATGACAGTAGTGTTAAAATAACAGCTAAGTGCACATCTCAGATCTGCAGCGTCTTTTTATTTATTTTCAGCAAACGAATCCTATTTAGATGAGCACTTACTGAAAAAAAAATGAAGGAAAGCATTCCAACTTCTTAACAACCCTTTTATTTACATTCTAATAGCATTATGCATAAACTGTATTACTTCACAAGCCCAAGCTTATGGTGTTGTTGAACTTCATTTCATTTCTCATCATTGATAAGAGAAGGCATGTTGACTAAGGAAGCTAATTAAGAACTAATTTTCTAATAATTATTTTAATATACAATAATAAAAAAGTAAAGTTAGAAAAAATGTTCTCTCCATTTCTCCAAAAACTAATAAAAGAATATACACCCTTCTCATGATAATAGGGACCTACACAATGCAATCTGTCAAGCAATTTGTTGGTTCCTTTACTACAATGAAGAGAATATTTTGTCCTAGTACTTTCTTAAGAGGCTGCCAATCATGTAGAAGCAGAATAGAGAAAGTGTGATTCTCAGCAAAGTAATATGCCAAGTAACTAAAATTGGAGGAGGGCACTAGGGTAAAAAATGGGCAGCACATGTTGTCATCTTGGCTCTTGATGTGGGTACAACCATCTACAGATTTTATTGTGTTAAAGTCTCATAGAAGTGGAAGAAGGGAGTCTCAGAAATGGTTTAGCAGTGGGAGGTATTTGGAGGCATAAGTAATAAGGAGCTAGAGTTCTGTGGCAGAAGATGTTGATATAGACCAAGTAGATGACTGGAAGTGCTGTAGAAGGAAACATGGAAATACAACCATTTTTCTGTCTGTAATTCCTCTTGTACACTTCAGACATCTTGGGTTGAGGGGTCCAGTTGCCTTTGTCACAGGAATCCACGGGACACTGTACAACCTGGGCTTGGACTGCTGAGCAGGGACAGTAAGAATGTCTGTGCAAGATGAGAAAATGAAAGTTATGGGCAGTGGTGGGACTGGTGAGATGAGATCCACAAGAGAAAATAACAGCAAGGAGAGATAAAAAACCCAAAAATTATGATAAAATATGGGTAGGCCAGGTGGCAAGTCAGTCCTGTTGGGGATTTCTGGGGCCAGACTGGGCTATTGGTGTTGGCAGCATCAACAGAACCATTGGACAGACAGCTGCTTGGCAATGCTGAAGACCTACTGCAGGGAGCTGTGGAGTCACCCATCTTCTCCTGACTGACACTTGCCCAGTAACAAAGGCTCTTGAGGTGCCCTACCAGGGTGATGAGCATAGCTGTGCTCAGTGGACTGGCTTGCTAAATCCTAGCTATCTTTTGTGTCTGTAGCCAATTAATAACTTGCAAGGTATGTATAGAATATATGTATGCTATAAATCCTATTTGCAAAGTCTCTACGGCTGTCTAAAGATGATTGAACAATCTAAGTCAAAAGAGGGCAATTTCCATTACAAGTGTAATGGAAATCGATATGCAAAAAACTGCAGTATCAAATGAGTTTAATTGGAGGATCTTCTTTAGGAACTAAAATCATTTTCAAATGATTATATCTTAATCAGTTGATACTTTTCAAAACCTATAATGAAACACACTTGGAGTGGTTTCCAAAGACTCTGAAAACAAAGATTTTCTCAAAATTTCTAGTCTCTTTGTTTGGTAGCTCTGACGACAACTGAGATGATAGACTTCAGGGAAGATAGAAGTGATGAAAGAATGGTTGTGCTGTGTCTTCCCCGGATGGAAATGAAAAAGACTTTTGGAAATAAAGTGTCTTAGGTAAAGCCTAATGAAGTAACATTTGAATTTGACTCTTTTGACTCATAATCAATTTAGAATTATCTTGATGGAGAACTTGATGACAGTTGTTTAACAATCTTCAATTAGTTGATACCTAAAAATCAACCACCCCCTTTTGCAAGCTGGAAGTAGACATTACTCTTCTGTTCATAAACATGGAAGAAATGAAACATCAGTGGGTATATATGGATTAAATTGATATATACAAGCTGGGTGAAATCCAGTTTGTCCATATGCAGCACTCTGTCTGGACTCAGGTGTGTGGTATCATTTAGGATAACCAAAGATATTCTGCTTGATTCCAGTAAGGAGTCAGGACACATGTGGATTTCCTGTGTATGTTTGTTCTGCATCCACTGAACCTTTGTGGATGTGTCATATATCTCATGACATGTCAAGTAACAAGAAATGCCTATTTTCAAGCAGTTGAAGGGATCTCTAGCTACTTGAAGTGTTGCTGTCTATGTTTATACTTTACTCAGTGGAAGTGTAGCTGGTAGGGTGAGATTCAGTTGCCTAAATATAGACATCTATTATCATTTCAGAGAACGTAAACCGTCTAAAACATCCACTCAGAAGTAATAGATGTGACACAGTGCTTATATTAGACACATATGCTTTAGAAACAAAAATTCAGGGCCAAATTACATACTTTGGGACATCTGAAGTGATTCTAGATATCTGTGGTAAGTTAAGACTCCAATAAAATCAATGGAGTTTAGGGAGTTACTGATTTAATCCTAAGGAAGAGGTTAGGATATGTATAATATAATGAAGTATGATTTACAAAGACAGATTTTTTTAAGGACAATTCTTTAAAGAATATTTAACATAAAAGATAGACAGGAAAAAAAAAAGAAAAAGAAAAGAAAAAATAAAGGAAAGGTTTAAACATATAGCTAAACAAGCTTTATTAAGCATGAGATAATAGAGACCTTGACAAAATTCTGGGCTCTTGGTTCACTGATTGTAAGGTCAATGAGTGATCCACTCAAACACAGCCTTGGAGAGCCTTGGTGGAGGCATATGTGTGAGGCTGATCTGCTTTGAGCCTGTTTAGACAGTGAGTGAGAACAGAATCTGCCATTTATATGGTTTATGTTTATATGAGCACTACGTGGTGCCCATAACCACAAACTTGTACTGCTCTCCCATCAGTGTTATCCAGCTGATGGTCAGACATTTTTGCACAAAATGTGTATATCCATTAGGGTTTCACGTGAGCAGGGGACAGTGACCTTGCTTTGGTCCCAACTTTTAAAATTGTCAGAGGCAGAACATGATATCAGTGAACTAGTATTCAGGTACAGACCATGGCCACCGGGCCTTCATTTCCCCAGGACAAGAGAATCCAGAGAGACTGCAGGAAAGTTTAGAAATTAGCAGTTTATTACATCTTTGTAAAATTTGCTCATACCTTTAATATTACCATTTCATTGGCAAATTTCAAATATATCTCTAGATATATCTAAAGGTTTATTGCTTAGTTTTTGTGTTCATTTTTTACTCACACGATTTGTTTCAGAAATTAATTATGGAATTTGAGACAACATTTCTTTCTCTACATATATAATCAGTGATGAAGTGAACATCAGAAGTGAGCACTAGGAGAAAAACCAAAATTTAACAGAAGTCTCATCTTTAGTATCCTGCTTCTTTGCATCTTGATACTTCAGAACTCTTGAAAATTGCATGACACTTTTTTTTTTTCTGAATTTTTCATTTTGATGAACCTGACAAAGAATTTTAGTTATGAAATTAGAATTACTATATGAGATTACAAGGAAACCTAAGATGAAAAATGGATCGCAAATGAGAATTTGTTTTCAGATAATATATGTACATTCTTTTGTTCTGTTTTGTTCTGTTTCCCAGTAAAAAAAATCACTATGCCACTATGAAAAATGAAGAACATTTATCTTAGATGCCAAAAAACCTTTCCTTATATAGGATTGACATGAGTGATGGTTTTTTGAGCTTTGCAGGAAGTGTAGCATGAAATATGAACAAACAGAATCTATATTTTCTATATGTACAAACCAGAAAATGCTGCACATATTCCCATGCCTGTTTTTCACTAGAGGATGAAAATAATTACTGTATGTATTATTAAATATTTATGCAAATTAACTTACATGATCTTAAGAATTTTGTCAGAAATGTAGAAAATGTACTTTACAAAGGATTAAACTGTTTTAAGTTGACTCATTTTTGAAATTATATTTTGGTTTGTTGTCTAGAGTCACACACGCTTTATTAAACTAAAAAGGTAGAGGTGAGTGAATTTAAGAAATTGTGAAAACAACTGTTTAGGAAATTTTATGATGCCGTATACTCTGAAATGGTAGTCATACATATCTGTGAAATTTGACTATGTTTAAAACCATTAAGCAACATATTAGAGACCACCATGGAAAAATATTTTTAAAAATATTGTATCATGCACTCACAAATTTCTGATCAGCAAATTCTGCAAAGATTAAAGCCTTGGAAATTGTATGCTAAATATAAACTAGAAGGTCAGGAAAAGCAAACCACATCCTTGAAATCCCAGGAGGATTTGCAAATATAAAATGAAAGTGATTCCATTTCTAATGAATAAATAATCACATATCTGTTTCAGACGAAGAAGTCATATGATATTAAAACAAGGCACCAAAGGAAAGAAGCTTGTCACAGATACTGTAATTAATATCTCCGTTTCCCCACTGGTAAATTTAAGTGTAATAGGCCTCTGATTTAAAAATGGGAAAATGTCTTTTGATTAACCCTTGTTGTTATTAAAAATTATTTTTTCTTAATATTCATTATATACCAGGAAATAATGATAATAGAGTGAATAGATCACACACCCAGAGCAATTCAGAGAAGAATAATACTATTCTTTCTGTCTGCTACCTCTCAGAAATAGAACTATGGATCTTTGGCTATCACGACTAAAAAGGCTGGATCAACAGATGTGAATGATGTGTATAGAAAACAACAAGATTGCCAGAAAAAATCTTGCTGTGATTTGGTGTCAAAACATATATACGTCAATGTAATTTGGAGTAAAGCATCTTAAAGTGCCTTAATTTACTTACAGGACATTCAAGTCAAAAATGTCCACTGATTCAATTGTCTGCATGCAGCTTTTTAGCACCATTTTGAGCTAAGATGGATCTCATTCTTCCCAGGAGAAGCTGTCTGACAAACAAAATAATGGCACTCCCCTAGTCCTAGCTAGAGTTGTGTTTTTGCTACATAATTCTTAAATCTTGATTCTCTTTCCTTAGCTTACTAGAGATGCTCCATAAATTGTACACAGTAGGCACTACTGCATAACATAAATGTCCACTGAATAATTCAGTAACAGTTTGATGGTTACAGTTAGGG
This sequence comes from Tinamus guttatus, assembly GCF_000705375.1. The sequence continues at coordinate 34,252 of NW_010586136.1, forward strand.
AATTATATTGCTGTTTTTCTCTCTATATATACACAGTGAGAAAAACAACAACAACAACAAAAAGAAGGCATTTCCTATTTATATCTGACAAGCTCAAAGTTTTATAGCTTCATTTCCTGAACTTCATTGTAAAAGCTTACTCCTTGTGATCTTCAGTTAGATTGTAGGGGATTGACTTGATCATCTAATACGTGAAATATATCTTATCAAGAAAGGATGCAGGTAGGAGGGTCTCACTGATGAAATAAGCCTATTCTCTCTCACGTTGCTGAAGTCTGTAACTTTCAGCATTTTTTTTCTTTTTGAATGGCCTTCTTAGTAGTATCAGGTAATGTAATTTAGGCTGTTGTTGAGAGATTAGGTTGCAAATTTGTGTATTTTTCATATTACCAAAAAAAAAAAAAAAAAAAGAAGAAGAAGAAACCTTTTTTTCTGCCTTAGTAAAAACTCAATTACCTTAAAATTCTGGGACCCCAAGCATTCTTGATCATTATTGTGACTGTTGCTCCTATACTAGTCAGTTGTTGGATCCTAGGTTGAAAAGTCCATCAAAAGCTGCTGGGATAAAAATTAGATCAGATATTCTTTCAGTTATAATAACATAATAACAACAATAATAAAGATCTTCCTTAGGGGAATTGTCCTCCTCAGTAATATTGCATTTTTGCTCACTTAAAAAAAAAAAAAAAGGTCCTAAAATAAACTTTTGTTTAAATAATTAATCATTTTACAATCATTGCAATCATTTATGAAATTTTTACTGCAAAGACTCAAGGAATTAATATAAATTTATAATGGGTTCAGTGGCTTTGAACTGCTTTTACATTTTATTGGACTATGTTTTACTTTAAATGGAACATTTAAAATTTTCTTAAAAAAGCAAAGTTTGGGCCCAGAACTACCCAAGAGCTATACTATGTCCAATGAATAAGGACATAAGACAGGATCTCTGGACATAGTTTTGATAATAGCTACTAATTAACAGCTTCAGAGATTATACTGGTGATATCAACAAAAATAAAGGACTAATTCATTAAAGTAGCAGAAATACATGGATCTAAGTTTTCAGGCTAAAATCCATCAATCTAAGTTTAGTGAGGTGTGCATAAGTCATTGTTGACAATATTGTTGGTCTTTCACTCTTTTTTTTCCAACCCCAAATGTTTTGTGTTTTGAATGAAATATTCTGCTAACAATTTCAGTATGTTGTTTCCTGAGCTGATGGACCTTACTAATATTTTGCATTTTTCAGCTATAACAAGCAACAAAATATTAGGTAATAGAAGTTTCCCAGCTGGCATATTCTTGCATTATCAAGACTAACTTGCTGCTATTAAAAGCGTCAAAAATGGATGAAAAAATGCATTAAGTATTGCAAAAAATCAGAACCTTAGTCAATAGAATCATAGAATCATAGAATCATAGAATGCTTAGGGTTGGAAGGGACCTCTAGAGATCATCTAGTCCAACCCCCCTGCATACGCAGGGACACCTAGAGCACGTGGCACAGGACTGCGTCCAAACGGGTTTTGAAGATCTCCAGAGAAGGAGACTCTACAACCTCTCTGGGCAGCCTGTTCCAGTGCTCTGTCACCCTCACTGTTAAGAATTTTTTCCTTAAGTTCCTATGGAATTTTTGATGTTTCAGTTTCCGGCCATTTCCTCTAGTCCTATCAGTGGCCACCACTGAAAAGAGACCATCACCATCCTCTGCACTCCCTCCCTTGAGGTACTTATATACACTGATTAGATCCCCTCTCAGCCTTCTCTTCTCCAGGCTGAACAGGCCCAGCTCCCTCAGCCTCTCCTCATAGGGCAGATGTTCCAGGCCCCTGATCATCCTTGTAGCCCTGCGCTGGACTCTCTCCAGCAGCTCCACATCCCTCTTGTACTGTGGAGCCCAGAACTGGACACAATACTCCAGATGCGGCCTCACCAGGGCTGAGTAGAGGGGCAGGATCACCTCCCTCCACCTGCTGGAGATGCTCTTCTTAATGCAGCCCAGGATTCCATTGGCCTTTTTGGCCACGAGGGCACACTGCTGCCTCATGGTCAACTTATCATCCACCATGACACCCAGGTCTTTCTCTGCAGAGCTGCTCTCCACAAGGTCGGTCCCCAGCCTGTACTGGTGTCTGGGGTTATTCCTCCCCAGGTGCAGGACCTTGCACTTGGCCTTGTTGAATTGCATGAGGTTTTTCACCGCCCAGTTGTCCAGTCTGTCCAGGTCCCTCTGGATGGCAGCACAGACCATAGTAAGACCATACCAATAGATTTCATTCAGAAAGGATTGTATAGGCATTATTTTGTTTTACAAAATTATGACAATGTTAGCATTTTCTCTGTTGCTCTTTCTGAATAGTTGTTTCTCTTTTTTTTTTCCATTTCCAGTCAATAACATTTTAATCAATCTATATAATAAAGGAGTTTAAAGAATTTCGAGAAGACTTATCAAAGCTTGTATTACAAAAACAATGGCTATAATCATAATTTATCCTAACAGAAATTTTATTTTATTTATTTATTTATTTATTTATTTTTCCCCAAGCCTACAAGGTCATAGAAGAACATAGATTCCGCTGACTGGCTCAGCTACAGAGAAATATGCAACAGCTTATCTCGTTGCATTAGGCATTCTGGACAAAATTCCATTTGGCATATGGTCCGAGCAATTCCCAGCTGGTGTATGGTCCATTGCACAGTCTACAGCAGCCCCTGGTGGGTTAGCACTGGGCTGCAAATTAAGGAACTGCTTCTGGCTTTCCATCAGGCACGTAGGCCTGCTGAAATTCATCTCATCGGAAGCTGTAGGAATAAGGCTAAAGCAGTTGAGTGGCAATTAAGAAGAAAAAACAGCTGTGTAAAAAGGCATGGAAAAATTCATGCTATCTATCTAGCTGGGAGACTGACCTGTCCTTTACATTCAGAAAAGATAATTCTTACATAAGGAGTTAAGGATAACATTGAAGAGTTGTGGAGTGCCTTGCTTAGTGACTTAAACACTAATCAACTTTTTTACCAAAGCATTCTCCTTTAGCACCACAGCAAAGTGAATGATTTGCAAGAGAGGGGAAATACATGAGCAGCTGCACTGATTGGGTAAAAACAATATTCTACCAGGATAACTAAAACTTGACACATTATTCTAATTGAATGACAATGAATTTAAATGAATTCCAATACATTGGAACAAAAAGGCATAAAGACCCTGGGAGAAAAAAAAAATGCTGCAGCTCGAGGTAAAGCCTTAAGCATGTAAGGGGAACTTGTAAAAAGGAAAACTGATACATGCCGTATAATCGCATTTGAGTATTGACTCAACATTTGGCCCTCTGTTGCCAAAATCTGCTCAGAGATGTGAATGTTTAGATGCAGGATTCAGAGAAAAATTAATATTCTGGAAAGAAAATACAAAAGATGACAAATACAAAAATATGACAAACTTCATAATTGGCCACAATTACAATAAAAACTTACAATTTACAATAAAAAATTCATAATTACATAATTATTCATTGGTATAAACTTCATCTGTTAGTATTACTTAATCTATTACTATCTGATAACAAGATAAAGGAATTATTAGGATGCATGAGACATAATATGGAATTTTACGTTACAAACAGCTAGCATTATGGACACGGAAGGCTGCATCTAATTAATTAGATGTGACATTTAGCACTAAAAATATTTTGAATACAAAACAGAGACGAAATAAATTCTTCTAAAAATGTCAACAATTATCATTTGAAGATTCTGAAAATTTTAACTAGCTTCTCTTTTGGTAATACCTATTTATTTATTTATTTATTTTTACCAGCATTTTTCATCTTAGAAAAGGGAAGGATATTTTTCTTTTTGGAGTAGAAAAGACAAAAACTAGAGATACTATTTGAAAGAAGAGAAATTGGGTTGCTGACTTTTAAGTCAAGCAGGCAGTATCCCTTTTAATACACATTGCTGTTTATGAATTTGTATCTGCATTTCTGTCTTCTGACTCCCTGAAGTACAGTTCTCATTGCCCTCACCCTGACAAACTGTCTTACAATTTTGTTTCATCCACCCACACACAAGTAATATCCTTTATACAAAAATGCAAAACAAATGCTGCCTTAGCAAATGAAAAAGTAGTGTTTTGCAAGCTTTCTTCAAATTATGGAGCAAATGTCCCTTATGATTTTAAAACTAGCATGTGGCTGATTACCCCATCACATTTAAACATATGGAAAGAAAGTAGGAAACCAAAGCTCTGGCTTCACAAACAGCTGAGTAAGATGCAGCTACATGAGGAAAGCAGGCTTACTCACAACTCTGTGAGGGGGTGTTAATACCAAATATTAAAAGGGCTTTTTTTTTTTTTTTTCTCATCCCTCTCCCCAAGTAAATGTATATGCAACTTGCCATATTTAAAAAGGCTTCCAAAGGTATTTGGCTCCTTTTTGCTGTTTTTTCCTGAAGTAAATTCAGGTAACTTAATTACCTACAAAATCACTAAAATCTTAATTTAATTATTGAACATTACCGCTTGTGGCATGGTAAAATTGCCATAGAATTGCAAACTTGTGAAATATGATGCCATATTGTGAAGGTTCCACAAGGACTCTGGCACTCATTCTCTTCCTTCCTTCGCAGGAAAAAAATCAGCTATTTCAAACACCTTTTTCTGTCTGAAAGCAGCTGATTCCACCATAAACTGCGGCCTTGCAGGAACCTGTATCTGGAGGCTCTGAGCCCCGGGACTGGCACGTGGGTCAGGTGTGCATGCTTGGTCGTGCTTGGCCAGGGGAATGGGCTTCTCCAGAGAGGCCCTAGGATCACTCACATTGCCTTCATTTCTAGAAAGAAAAAAAAAAAAAAAAGAGAGATTTATCTTGGGAAATAAAATCCAAGATCTTCTGAAATCATTACTTACATTCTTGTTTTCAGTGTAGCTATGCTTAGGACAGGAGAGCCCAATATATTCCCCAATTACTTAACATTAGAATGATAAAGTGCTTTTCTTGCTTAAGTGCTGAAATGCTACTCAGGTGGTGCATCTATCTGGCCAGAAAATGGACCTAATAAAGTAAGAAGTTAGGACTGTGCAAAAAGAGAACCAATTTGCTAACCAGAGTAGCTGGCTGGGACAATATAGAAATGTATTTCTCCTCATAGACAAGTAAAGCAGCCCTTTATTGCTTCAAAACAATGTACATCACCGGAAAACTGTATAACTTAGTCAAAATAAATTCTCTGGACCGTAGTATATGCTTACTTTTTACCTGGATGTATTTTAGTCTGTAGCTGAAATTCAGCTAGTCTTCATTTCATATAGTAAGAAAATGGATAGTTAAGTATTTATCCTGCCTTAACTTGGAGAAAAATGCAGTAAAGAGATATCCCTCTTTATTTAAGGAACTTCACCAAAGTATAACAATAATAAATTCTCATCCTGAATAACTCCAGAGTGATTATTAATATCAAATATCTGTCATCATGAGTCACTAAAGTATTATTGGAGCCAATTAATTTTATAATATTAATATTTTACTCTATATTTGAAATATTATAGGCTGCTGTGCCACACATAAATACTGAAGATGAAGAAGAAATCATTATTTTGTCAGGAAATTAATATCACATTATTATTTAGTAGATTAGAAGATTTTATGTAATATACTATATATACTATTATTTTTTGGCTGAGTTTCTTATGGTACTGATTTGCACAGCTGCAGTAAGCAATTCATTTTCTTCTTAGCCTAAGCCAACACACATTTTTTTAGGATTTCTTTTTATGTTCACAGATCTTGAAAAGTAATAGCTTTGTCTTGCTTCTATGTGTACGTCACAGAGTGCATTTCTAACCCTTCCCATTCTCACAGGATAAAATGACACTTTTCTGTACCTGAGTACTAGTTTGTAACTCTTAGACTTTTGATCATATAGCTTATTTTCTGGCAGTTTAGCTATGTGTGCTTATCATTTTCCAAGAAGCTTACTTAATCCTTTTTCTCTGAGTCTGGTGCTTTTGTACAGAGTGAATCTTTTCTTAAATCGAACTGCTGTTTTTTGACAGTTTCATATTGCTTGTCAGGAAAAGCTATTTTATTCCTAAGCTGTATCTCTGTCAAGTTACATTTTATAAGATGATTCTGTCTCTTCATGGTCGTCTTCAAAACCGTTAGGATTGTAGATGAAAAACTACTCACTTCTGTACTCTAGAGGTAATCATTTGCTTTCAATTAAATGCTTGTTCTTTATGTAGAGTTCTGAAGAAATACAGTGGCTTAAAACCAGACAGAAAAATGAGAATTATTACTTATTAAGTGTTACACATTTAGAACAGTAGCAGATTAGAATCTCATAGTTTCATTTTCACAAAAAAAAAAAAAAAAAAAAAGAGAAAAACTAACATTACTATCCTTCATTCATTTTCTGTGTTTTCTGATGCAATTCAGAAATATGCATCATATGCAAGTAAAAAGATTTAGTGCAACTTAATTATCCATCTAAGTAAATAATGCCAACTAATATTTTCCATCTTATATGTCTTAATTTTGGGTTGCAGGTGATTTACTGGTATATAGGAAAACGATCTGTATTTCTGACTGCTGCTTAACTTTAATCTTATTGACATAAACTGAAATTTCAGTGGAAGTAATAGGGGTATAAAAAACATTTAATAATCAGGTCATTTTTATGCACTAATCTCTTTCTAAATCACAAAATCAAACTTCAAGACCTAAGTTAATAAATTTTGGTCAAAATGAAACAAAGCAACTGTAATACAATGTTTGCTACTTACTTACATAAACATTACGATTCAATAATTCTTCAACTAGAAGAAAAAACTAAAAGTATCTTAACAATTAGTTTAAGTTAGCACACCAAAAAGTAAACATTTTTTCTTTTTTTTTTACATATATATTTTTCCTTCATGACAAAAAAAAAAAAAAAAAAAAAAAAGGTAGATGGCTGCAAAATGATTAGTACTCCTCTATAAAACAAAAAGGGCAGAAATAATTGAATTAAACTATTAATTTAAGTTCATTGATCTCATTATTTCAGCTTTCATTTTTGCTCATGAGTCACCTGTGAGTTGAAACCTGTGTTTTTGCCACATGTTGCCTGTATGCTGCCTTCAAGGTACTACCTGTTCTTTGTATGGGCAGTGAACACTTATTAAGAAGAGATTTAATGAATGGAAAATAATGAACCACAAATTAATAAGCTGCATTTTTGTCTCAAAGTGGCCAGTTCCTGAGTTCATTTTACCACATAAGCATTCAAATATATATGTCAGGTTAGGCTCTACAGGCACCTAATAACTTATAATGGTTTCAACTGATGCTTTAACAGAGCTCTGAACCTAGCATGTATTCTTTGCAGAGACAATCGCAAATAAATTTTCCAGGAGCTGTGGTTTTAATGTTTTCAATAAATATACACAATATTAGGCAATGTTAAAGAAAATATCCATGGATCTCACTTTCAGCTCAAATTTAGTGTGTATGTTGGCCCTTATCTAAGAATATCCCATTCTGTAAAGTTCAGGGGTCAAGAAAAAAATCAGGAAATAGATTTTTGAGTATTTCTAAAGCAGGCAAACGCAGCAGAGAAAAGTGTCATAGAGAACTTGCAAGGCAACTTATGATTCTTTCTAATAACATGACATCAGCAGTTTGGAATATATGAGGCATTGAATCATGCGCTGAACAGTAACAAGATGAAAAGTTGCATAGTAAAAAAAAAAAAGGGTCCTACAGGAAAAGGACTATAAGACCATAACCATAAAAAGGACAAAATTTAAGGTTACTCAAGCACTTTAGTGCTGGTTCTCTAATGCCTGTTTTTTTGTTTGTTTGTTTGTTTTGTACAATAAGTTGTTTCTAAGAAGTGAAGTACTAAGCAATCATATTCTTCCACATATATTTTTACACCCATCATCGCAGTATCTGTAGGATACCTTCTGCATACCTCTGCATTCACTTTGGCAGAAAACATGGGTGATCAGGCCTCAGTTTTATTGAAAATGCAAAACAAAAGAAAATCCAATCTTCATGGCAAATTAATGCCCCGTGAAACCCATAGCATTGTAATTAATTATTATGAAAGGATTATTATAATTTAAATCATATTAACAATTTGTAATCTCTACAGTTTAAAAAGTAATCTGCATCTTTAGAGATGTAACTCCATTGAACAGCTGTTGATATATTGTTAAAATCAGAACTGATTACAGAATGTCTAAATATAAATTACTAGGGGGCATTGCACTTGGCAGTGGTGACTTTTTTAGTGTGGAGATGAAGTTAGGGAACAGAAACCTACACTAAGAATATAGTGGAGGCTGAAACTGTTATATGGGAGGCTGAAACTATTACAGCCTCATAATATCTTGCTTTCTAAATGACATGAAAAATAGCCAGCAGGATAAGGAAAAAGAGGGTTTCAGTCGCATCTTTCCTTACTGGGAAAGAAAAGAACTGCTCTGACCTCAGTGCAGTGTAAATATTCAGGTATTTTCCTATATGTATTTCAGTAATCACTGAGATGATACAAGATTAATGAAAATATACATACTTGACTATTGTTACTTTCAGGCTTATGAAAGCACATAGAAGGTTTAGGGAGAAATACTTTTTTTTTTTTTTTTTTGGTCTGTAAATAGTCAGTTACTCCAATATTTTGCAGAACAAGGCTTATAAATTTTAAATAAAATTTTAATACTACTCCTGGACTACTGAGAAAATATTTTGGGAGGTTCAACCCCTATTCCATGTTCAGATTAAATTCATGATTAAAGGACTATTTTTTTTTTAATAAGGAAATTTTGTAGATAAAGAAAGAACAAAAAAAAGAGGAAAAATCTAGACATATTACATTTGTCAATTCTAGTGGTATTTGTATACATATAAAAAAAATCTTTCAAAATCATTTCATACAGCAATTCTATTTATAACATGATGGTAGACTTTAAAATCAAAATTGCACCTTTCCATGTGTAGATTGGCCTTCATAGTATAACAGAAGTCTGATCAAGAAGTCATTTACTAATTGACTAATTGGTCCTTTTTTGCATTTTATATATATATATTAATGTAGAAATACAGACCCAGTGAAATATCTCTCACTTCCATCAGCTGAAGGGAAAGAAAGCTACGAAGTACCTTGAAGGGCAATCAAAATAAATAAATAAATAAATAAGAAGTTATTTTCAAGAAAAGGATGTTCATTCTATATATATATCTATATATAAACTATATTTTTACATTTTAACAACCCAGTCAAAATAACTTTTACCTCACTGTTGCCTAGTGTACTTACTACTTATTTTCCTAGTTTTGAAACAGAACATTAATGAGTTCTTATGCTCTTAGGCTCTTAGGTTCTCTTACGCTTTGAATAAACAAACTAAATGAGTTTATAGTCCTAAGGTTACAATTATTCACTGTTTTACCTCATCAAAAATCGTTAAACTGCACAGCGATTCAATATGTATTTTTTTCCTGTTTACATGAAACTTTGAGGAAAAATGACAAAAGCATGATTTTGATCCTATTACAATTTTCCTGTTGAGTCTTATTTAATAGTATTTATAGTGTAACTTACTATCAACTGTAAAAGATTTTTATTTTGCTATATTTGAAAAGGAGATAGAAAAAAAATCCATTTAAAACCACTTTGAACTTTTATCTATCTTTACTCATTTGACAATTCTGAAAAAAACTGCTATTACTAAAAATGTTATAAATTTGGAAAATCTCTGCTTAGAATAGGAAATCTTAGATTGTTTTTAAATGTCCGTGCCAATGTGTAATTTTTGCATGGTAAACAAAATTAAATACTACTAGTGCTAACACAGACATAATAGGAATTAATGTTTAGTCTGACTTACTGATTTATTTCCTGGAAGAAATTTCATAGAGTAGCTAGTTATTTGCCATTTTTGTGTTGTGTTTATGTTTCTGAACTGCTGTTCAGACAGAACAGTGATCTGCTGTATATCAGCTAATCTGGTATTATATTTAAGGAATTGGATTGCTATTTAAAAGTTGATCTAAAGTTTGGTCTTCTTTGGTTGATTTGTAAAATGCAAATATCCTTGATGAAAGAGCTGAACATTTTCACAGAATCACAAAATATCTCACAGAATAATTTCTATATATAAATGAAATGAGAACACTCCTGCAGCTGTTTGCCTACCAGATTTTGAAAGGCAGTAGTGTTCTATGATTTTGGTATCTGACACTGACTGTGAACTCCTGTCTGACCAGTCTTAGCATAAATAAAATTACTGACTTTTGCTTTCTTACTGGTTCCTTTTGGATTGCTCCAAGACAAAAGTTTGGCTAGAGAAGTAGTTTGGCTTTAGGGTCTGATTTGAAAAAGCAGAAGGAAAAAGGTGAACTGTGTTTGGATCCCTTCCACCTACATAGTTCTGGAGAACTATGTTCCCCAGAACAGAGAACTATGTTCATAGTTCCCCCTTCAGCATCCTACATCTCAGTTTACTGCAGAAGACATAAGACACTGTCATGCAACATACAACATAGACTTCATGCCCGAGAATATATTCCAGTTGGGAACACCAAAAAACAAACAAACAAAAAGACTCACCCACAACAAAAACCACACACATTACATACATTTTTTTCATACAGTTTGATTAGGGTGGGGGTGAAGAGAGAAAAGTAAAAAAGTAGCAATAGGAATTTAACCTTAGGGTTATAGGATTTTATAGGACTGATGAAGTTCAGAAAAGATCCTAGTCCAGGAATTATGTTGTATGAGTGCTATCAGTCTGCCCAAGAATTATGCAACCGAGGTGCCCTCAGTCTAAATGTTTTCTATAATGAGGGTAAGATAAATGTGAATGGCAGGCATAGGCTAGTTCATGCCACTAGCTCTCAAAGTTAAGGATCATCATTACTCTTCTTCCATTTAACAACAACACAGATGTTTTCAAAAGAGTCCTTTCTCCTGTTGAGTTATATTGTTATTTTGTATTTACACTATTTGATACTAGGAAAAAAGTGTTTGACATCTACAGACAGCTAGTGTTTTTATGTAGGGAGTAATAGCAGAGAGTGTTGAGGTAAAAATTTTCAAAACTGAGCTAATCAGTAGTGCTGTCTTTAGCATATAGTTTTCTTGACTTTTTCTTTTCCTCTAAGAGACAGATGACACTGAAGTTCTCACATAAAGGATAAAAGAAGGTCTGCCAATAGAGAAGAAGACAGGGACCACCGTGGAGAAGCTGATGGCATCTACTTTGTTAAGATTTTATGCGCAATTATCTCGTATATGAAAGTCTTCAGAGGAACAATTGCCATCAGGACTGGAAGAGCTGCTACTCAGGTACTTCTACAAGGGTTATAATCTTGATATACAAACAGAAAATAATTAATGGCTTGAAGTGAATAACCTTTCAAGTTGTTGTAAGATCACGTGAAGTGTCGCAGAAGGAACTACTGAATTGCAGGACATACATAGCTAATGGATATGGCTTCATGCAGTCTCTGACAGGTGCTCTTTTTTTTTTTCTTTTTTTTTTTTTCTTCTTCTCCCAGAAATTGCAAGTGGGACGTTCTAAACCATGACATCCACTCAGAAAAATCATAAATGCTTCTGAAGAATCCTACCTATCTGCCTACTACACGATCAATCAGCTTCTTCAGCATTTTCAAATGAAGCTACAAATGCCTCAGTGTGAGAACTTCTCTGTACTGCCACAGTTGCAATATGCTATGCTTCCCCAGGGTGTGCGAGTACATAGGGCACATTTACTTCACTGCATTGTTAGTGTGCCTGATTTTAGTAGCTTTGCACTGATATCCCCCTGAAGCATTTCTTTCATTTGTTTGTTAATGTGTCTGGCTGAAACTATGACAGGTGCATCTCATAAGGCTGCTCCACTTGAGGTATGATGACACAGAAATTCAAAACAGACTAATTATAGATTTGCACAGGGCAGAATAAATGCTAATCATACTCTCAAATTATCTTTCCAGTTGTGGCCAGAACCCCACATTCTGCCTGAATGGAAAGCCTGATGGTAAATACCTCTAGCCCTCTGCCACTAGGGGATATTTGAGTTGAGAATACCAGCATCTTCTAGGAAGCATGGGGACAGTTCAGTGGATACAAACACTCAAACACAGTTCCAAGCAAAGTTCCAAGTTTCATTGTCACAGCTTAGTAAAGAAAAAATGAACACTTCAAAAAGATGAAGTATTTCCTGGAATTACTTGTAGCTGTAGGCAGCAGGGCTGTCCTGGTACTTGTAGAGTAGCAAGAAGGCTGTGCTTGCAAAGGAAAAAAGCTAAGGCTTTACTGCAATGTGAACACTGCCCCAAATGAGGTGGTTGGACAAGTTTCTCAAAACACTTGGGCAAGAATCGTTTGTGAATATATTTGGGAATAAGGTGTTTCATATTATTTGACAATAATATGTCCTCGGGTCTCTGGGGGTTGGTTCACATTGCAGTACAGAAGCTCTAAAGAATGCTTTGCACCTCTCTTACTGCAAATAACTTTGGATATTCATTACCAAATGGAAACATCTTATCAATTGGTATAGATGCTGTGAATAAATTTTTGAAAACGCAAAAAAAGCTTAACTGTGCTTTTTCAGATTTAGAGAGATCTTTTGTGGATCTTTTGTGGACACTTATATTTAACTAATTGTTTTAAAATCAGAATTTCAGTAGCGTATTGACTTTTAATGGTTTTCAGCTGAAGAATATTAATTGGGCATAATATTTTACTGTAGTTTTTCTAATGTCTATTGTTGATTCAACTTTTACTTATAATTTATCCTTAAAATGTTCATCATAATTATTTTTGATATTTTGGAAAAATATTCAGCATAGTGCTTAGAAATTAAAGTAAATGTGACTTACTCTGAAGATCTGAAGTTTGTAGATGGACTAGGTAATTGTAATAGTAACTGTAAATTTATGAAATGTCAGTTTTCTTATTGAATACTTTTCATCATTCAATAAATATTTTCCATTTAAAACCATAAAGTAAATACTAAAATTAATAAAACATTTACATCACATCTCATATATTTATTAAGATTTTATATATGCAATATTGCAGTGACCATGGTTTCAGAAACTGCCAGAGTAATCATTAAATATGTCAGTAAATGAAAGACTGAGATGTAGGATCTGACTAGTATCACTGACATATCTGTCAATCTTATTCTATTTTTAGATATACATTTTTTTGTATCATGTATTTTATACTCATATACAATAAACACAAACCACCACATGAACAAGAATTTAGACTGTGAAGAGACATAAAACCTTTAGGCAAAATTATAGGTGTTATTATAAAGAAGAAAGCAGTATACAGAAGCAGACTGACTTTTTTTTCTATATCTCTAAGACCATAAATAACAGGTTTGGAAATTGAAATTTAAATCCTCTGAACAGAAATACTAAAACACAGCATGTTGCTGTATGCTTAATGAACTAAAGAGCTCAACTACATGCAAGTCCAGTTGACTGTATATCCATTTCATAAAGAGTGTAATCAGCTCCTTATTTGGAGAGCTCTAATAACCACTTTTTCTATTACCTTTATCATTATATTTTAAAAATATAAATCATCCTATCACTCCCACAGTCATTCTCTACATCCTGTAATTAACTTCTGGGTGATAAGCCAGCTTTAGAAACATATATTATCGGGAAACTTCAGGCATACAACATATGCAAGTGAGATATTTAATGTTTAATTCCAAGGACAGCTATTTGGAGAGACATAATGCCATCTGCAGCAACAAGGAAGTATTAATAATGCAGTCCTACTTGTTGCTGCCTTTCTACTAACACTTCTTTTCTTGGAAATTAGAAGGTTTCTGCCATCAGGATGATGGCAGTGAGTGACTTTCTTCAATAGGAGAGGAACCAAGCAAGTAGGGTTAATGGCTAAGTTTGATAAGATGGCAGGCTTCAATTCAGTTCGCTTGTTTACCTACAACAAAGATCTACACTCAACGACCCAAGTTATCCCAGGTTATTAAAATATTCTCTTGCTTCTGAATTAGTAATAATAAAAAAGGAAAAAAAATCTCTATTTCTTAAGGTCAAAAACCTAATCAAACCTAATCAAAAATGTTATTGATTCATTTTTACACAGCCAACTGCTTAGTACCATACAATCATGTAGGATCATTTGAGGGGCCATATGAGTTCACACATTTGACATCTATGTGTGAGCAGCAGAACTAATTCTAGAATTAGTCTCTTGAATGTAGGAACGGGATTCAGTTATAGACAAGAAGATATCCTTTGCCATTTCAAACATATTTGCTTATCTTACTTATCCTTCAGAAGTCATTCTTGAGGCAGAGGGCTTTGGGTGTATTATATATATATCAGATGTATGTATGTGTCTTGCATACCCTAAAACAACTCATAGAACATTAGAATAATAGACATTTATTTATATATAATCAACAAAGTACCTAGTTCTGAACAGAATCTCACCCCTACAATTTGGACGGTAGACTGTATAGAGGGAATAAATATCTATCATAAGGGTTTATTATGTGATTATAATGGGCAAAGAAGGTATATAATCATAACTATAGTCTTTCTCTGGGACTACCACCTGTTCAGCCAAGTGCCAGGTAAATATTTATTGGTTAATGCCTCTGTGTCAGGAAAATTATTGACTTGAACTTACAAGGCTTTATCAAAGAGAAAAGCAAAATAGGAAAGAAAAAACTTTGACAACATGAAAATTGTCAAAAGCATCTTATTTTTCAAAGCAAATTCAATGTTTCTTTTATAACTTTGGAAGTTATTATTTCTAGAAATGGCTTTCCCCATTCTGGAAGCACTGTGCTATAAGAAAACACTGTAAAGATTGGCAAGAATAGAATAATAAAATTTCAAGCAAGTTTAGTTCTTTGAATGTTAATCATGTAGAGAAGAACTAAAAATGTTACCATAGTGGGTTTTAAAATATTTTGATGACAAATGAATGGCTCAAATCCTGGTTTATCCTACAGATGAATGCTACTAATGTTTTCTATTGTTAAAATCATCTTGCTCCTTAATTAAATGACAGAAAAATCCTATTTCTGTAATATTACAAAGAAAAGCAAAAACCCACATGGAGGGCTATAGAATAGATAAATATATTCAATGATAACAAAAAGGAAGTGTGATAATAACATGGAGAATTTCTCATACCCGTCCGAGTAGGCTGGTAATAACTCTATAATAGATATTTTTCTCAAAAAGAAAAATACAATTTATAGTTTCAAAGCTGTAAAAGTAAAGCAAAATAAAATTGCTAATCTACATGCCTTGTCCATGTGAGAAAAATATTCAAAGTTTGACATCATGAAAGTCATTGAAAGAAATTCTCAAAATAAGTCTAGGTCACAAAATCACCTATTATTTAGTTATTTTCTTGTGACAAAGTAACATGGATAAAGATACTTCAGACCAATTCAAGGACCTTACTCATATTGTTTCTGAGAATAATAAACACATTTCCCTGTACATATACTTTAAGTAAGTTCGTGTGGGGAATGCTGTGGTTCTGATAAGGCCTTTTTTTTTTGTTTAATCCATTTATTATTTCAAACTTCTTGAAAATTCTGCTGATATTTCTTTTACTTAATGTAACAAATGAATATGGAATAAATTAACTATGTCAATCAAATATTCACTGAATTAACTGGAATAAAAGACAGTAGCTCTATTTCATATTGCTTTCTGAGAACAATGTGCCTAGAAGTTAAGCTTTGAATAAAACAATTCACATCCCCTGACATTTATTTTTCAAATAAAAAGCAAAGAAATATATTTTTTTCCTTGAAATAATTAGCACCAAATTAAAAGAAATGTTGAGAAGCTATGACTTGTAATTATTAAGGAGTAGAATTCCAATCACTGCTTCCTCATCTTTAGGAGGAAGGTCTGATATACTAAAATTCATGCAAGTTAAAAGAATTGATTTTCCTGAAAGATTACCATAGTGAAAGGGTAAACAGAGGAAAAACATTTCTCAGCTTGTTTCACTGAGAACAATAGAAATGACACTTAAAACAACTAATACAACTTATTTATATACATGTATTTTAACAAACTCAATGGAAAATGCTATAATCTGAATCTGAATGAGCTATTCAAATGAAGAACAATATAATAATAATAGCCTGACTTCTCTAGAGGAAAAGTAAGCTGCTTAGCTGTTAGAGGAGGTCTGGAGAAAATAAGAAGGCAAGAGACAAATAGAAATAAAATAAAAATTCACGGCATGTGTTCTTTCTCAGAGCATAAGGAAAGAGAAACTCCATGGAAGAATTGAGATACCAAGGTCTTAAATTACACTTTTTCCTTGAACCTGTGAAACCTTACTTATTACAGTTAGCTCATATACATGGTATATGTGTATCTATAAATATGTATACATACATCATTATTTTATGTATTTATATAAATATTATGTGTATGTGTATGTATATATACATATGTACTTAATTATGTATGTAAATTAAATTCTCTGTGCATACACACACTACCCATAGAAAATATTCTAGATACATTTTGGTATTTTTAAGCTACTTAGAAACTAGGATTCTGTTCAAATAAATCAGCAAGCAATTACTTTCTTATTTCTATAAAATATCTGTATGTCCTGCTGTGTTTGTAATACAGAATTGTCTCGTAGGTAGTTTCTCAAAATATAATTTCTGCTTATACATGGCTCAAAAAAAATGTTATTTGCTCGTTTAGGTTCATTAACTATTATATTATTAATCATCTAGGTGACCCTGCATGTGCAGGGAGGTTGGACTAGATGACCTCTAGAGGTCCCTTCCGACCTTAAGCATTCTACAATTCTGTGGTCTAATTCATCGTATACAGCCTCTGGTATCTATTTTTTAATACAAAGAAAAAAGGAAATCAGGCTTTTTATTCTAATTTTGATAAAATAGTGTGGACATTTTGTATATATACTTATCCAACTGCTAGGCAATTTTCACTTTCAGTGAGTTTTCTTGTAAAGAAGATAGCAGAGTAATTTGATGTTCGCTTCCTACAGCCATGTTGAATGCTCCATAAGTATTCAATTGCAATATACTTCTGCTACTAGAATAGTAATATAAAGCCTTTAGTATAGCATTAAGCCTATCTAACTTTCGAATTCTATAATAAATGAACAGAAATATTTAAGTGTCTATTTCCTTCTTTTGGTAATAAATGGAACATAGAGGTGGGATTCATAAACCCAAACATGGGCATCTAGACTCATTTAGGTGCTATATTTTAAAAGTCTCCTGCAGCAATACAGGCACTTAGGTGTGAATAGTGATAATGAAAGCATCATATGAAGGTGAGTAACAATACTGTGCAGGTATGAAAATGTCTAACAGTCAGAACACCTGAAACACTTGCTTTTTACATATTTTATGATGGAATTCAGCATATCATCTGGTCTTTCTCTTCTTCTTCTCTTCTACCTATAATGCACAAACGCTTGCCATTTCTATGCAAAGGAGTCTATTTCTTAGCATTTTATTGTGCTTATTTATACCTAAAGCATCCAAATTATTTACTGGCAGTCTAAAGATTTGCCTTTTCAGTGAAACAGAAAAAAAAAGACAAAAAACAATAGAACTTTTTTTTTGTGCAAATATACTTTGGAATATAGTGTTCATCGTGTTCTGTAAGCAGATCTCATGCATATTAAGCAAATATTTTCAAATTCGTATTCTTAAATTCATGCACCTAAAGACAAGATATTCAAGAATGGGTGCTGTTTCTAACATCATATACTTGATTACATAAATGTACCCGAATATCATGAAAAGTTGAACATCTGACCCTCTCATCTGAGTTCTGTTTTTCAAAATATAAACTGCAAATACATAGTCAGGCATTTTAGTGAGTAGATGACAAGCTTCGGTCAGGAGGTATGGCTGTAACATGAAAAAGCATACTATAGATAGCATAAATCTTTCTAAACCAAATAAAAAGAGAAGCAAAGAAAGTAATAGTACATTTTAATGAACACCCTATACTAGACGTCTTGTACAGACTTTGAAGAAATTTGTGTCCCATATCTCTGTGTCTTTCATCAATGTTCTATACTGCTTGACTAAGGCCTTTGTTCTGTTCTGTGCTGCAAGAGGCAATTCCCCAAATCAGTCATCTTTTACGGGACACTTTTCATATTTTCAGCTTGTTTTCTTTATATCATCTACTGAAGATTTGAAGAGACAAGAATGATTATATGGTGTTAAGTAGACGTTTTAGAATATAGTATGCCATTATTATGATATATTGAAATATTTTTGAGTGTTTTGTTTCTATACAGTCACTATTTCCATACTGAGATTGGTATGAAGATAAGTAGTAGATTAGGACCCAATTTTAAATTTTTAACACAGGTGCCAACTGATATTTGAGATATTCTCGTAATTCTGAGTATTTGCAAGAGGATGACAGGTGCAGCATAGGACCTAATGGAGACATATGAACTTCCAGATTGACAGATGGAGGTTAGGGAGGCTAACCATTACATTATCAAACAGCAGTATATAACAGGTAGAAGAATCAAAGTCTAAATCTGGAGCAAAGCAGAATTTAGTTTATCAGTCCAAAAGAAAGAAAAAAAAAATCTAATTTTAGTCCCTTATTTCATGTTTAGCTCCAATAAAAGTAATATTTTCAAACACATTCTTCAGCCAGTAACATCATTAATAGTGGGAGTCAGCTGCCTAGCATATTAAATAGGAGGTAATTAGAAGCCAGGTGTGATACTCTACGGTATATAAACTGTCATTAATCGTCTGTACTTATAAAACTGAATTTCAAACATTTTTCCATTTTTCAAAGTCAGACTGCTTATATAACAGTTTCAACATTCATAAACTCAAAGTTCAATTAAGTTACCTAAAATAGTCATCTGTGATGCTCTAGGGTGTTATGTCTAGCCTCCAGCCAATGCTTTAGGAGGCTTCAAATGTCCCCAGATTTTTGAAGCACAGTGTGCAAATTTCATTGAATCAGAAACATTAAACCAAAGGAAATATAATTCTATAGCATAATTGTGCTGGTGGCACTCTTCTAAAAAAAATGGAAGCCCTTGGTTTTGGTGTCTCCTTTTATAACTGTTCTTACCTTTTTTTATAGTGCAATGCAAAAGACACAAACACCCTTCGGAACAGAGACCATAATTCCCTTGTCCTTGGCAATATGAATTATGTTACCTTCTACTTCATGAAGTTCACTTTTTTGGCTGATAAGTAGCACAATTTGAATACAGGAGATTAAAATCACTCTAACTCTAATTACCTTATATTCTTCTCAGGACTATTTTGTACTTATATGCAGTCCATATATGGTTGCACTCTTTGCAGGAGTATTTATGCACATATGCTAAACAGTAGATATACAACAATCTAGAAAACAGTTTCCCATTTCATTAGTCTGGAGTCACACTCATACCTGTTTACTGTTTATCTATCTAACCCTACAGCATCTATCTGCAGCAAGCAGTAAATTAGATGTTATCTTCCTAAAACAATTGATAGAAAAAAAGAGGAAGAATATTTGACAAAATAAATTCCTTACTTGGATTCAAATTACTTTGGAACTAGGAGAATCCAGATCCCCACCTTTCTACTTTTTTGGTGCATTCTCAGACCATTGTGCTACCTATTTATTTATTTATTTATTTATTTATTAATAACAGCAGCTATATTACTATAACTTTACATTTAGAAGAGGTATTCAAATTTACCACTGTATCTATATCAAGGAGGAAATGTTATGTTCCAAAGGATCCCTATTCAGGCAAGTCTCTCTATGCATTGTTTTTGATTTACTGTTTGATTTTGATTTACTAGTTTCTGGATAGTTCTTTGTTCCGACTGTGGAATTTCTTGATCATTTTTCAGAGACATTTAGATCTCTGCTTTGACTATACCACAGTCCCTAATTCATTATGCTGCTTTGCTGTAAACAGCATATTTTTTTTGGACATACTGAGTATACTGGTTGGATGTGTCAAATACATAATCCGGATCCTATTGTATAGATGTATTATGTCTGGGTATCAACTGAAGCCACTTTAAATAGAGCAATAGGTATCAGTATAAATATATCCACTTAATAAATTATATTACATATAAATGCATTTACAAAATATGCATACTGATTTTTTTTTTCTGGTCAAGCACAAGAATTGTAAAAAGCCCAAAAGAAGACACAGGGAATGTGCCTGGGAGTGTGCTCCAGGGAAGGGAAGGAGAGAGGAAAGAAAAACATCATCTCAGTCATGGGCTAGCTTTGTTGTTTCTACTTCTGTTCTCATTTGAAGAATCTTACTGAGAGGAAAAAAAAATGATTTTCAATAATATCCTTCCCCATAAGCCCTTCCTCAGTATCACTAGAGTGGAACTCCTAGAGACCCTGAGGATTCCTAGTGACTTGACCCACCCTTCTCAACCCAGCAGACATAATTATCCTGCTTTAATCTCTCCTTTTTTTTTCTTCATTTATTTATTTATTTGTTAGTTAATTTACAGCTATTCATTTGTAATATAACATACTGCTGGTATGTTACAGCTGGTAAAATTTGATTTTGACTCCATATCCTTGTATTTTTTTTCAGTTAGAGTAAAAGACCTAGTGATTTATTTATCATACATGCATCTGGAACAAGAACTCCAGGATTCAAAGCTTCATTGGAACCATCATATTGTTTTCTTCTGCAAACTGTTCAGCTTCTAGGAAGTATAAACCAAAATAATTTATATAATATTAAGATACTGTGACTTGATTTCAGTATTTTTTACATAATGTATAATTTCAATTCCTTATCCATATTGATGTTTTTATTTGCCTGTTTTTTTTTTTTCTGTTTTAGTCAATCATACTGCACTCAAGAAAGAAAGATTATCTCATGGCTGTCTTGCTTTTTACTTTACTATTTCATTGTACATAAATGAGCATTTAATGAAGGAAACATAATGAGTATGAGTATGAAAAAATGTACTCTCAATATTGCATTGATGCATAGCTGTTTTTAAAATTATAAAATAGCAGTCAAGAGCTTCTACATGTTTTTATTCCACACAATTTTGTTGAAATTTTTACTACTGAATTAATTTAAGAAGTGGCTTAATTTTGTATTTTATTCTTAAAAGTCTGGAAAATAAAAAATAAATAAATACTAAGATGAAAATTTTGTTTTCTGAGTATTCCATACAGAGCAATTGAGAACATGATATATCATCATTATCAACGTATGTTTAAGAATAAATTTGATTGTGTGCAGTTCTGGGCTCTCTATTACAAAATGAATGTGGAACTTCTAGAGAGGGACCAGTGCAGAGCTACAAAGATGATTAAAGGACATGAACATCTATCTTATGAGGAAAGACTGAGTGAGTTGGGCCTGTTTAACCTGGAGAAGAGAAGATTGACAGGGGATCTTACCAAAATGCACAAATACTTGAGGAGAGAATGTAAAGAGGATGGGAACAAACTCTTCTTGGTCTTGCGACAGAACAAGGGGTAATGGGTACAAATTGAAACACAGGAAGTTACATCTCCATGTGAGGAAGAACTTCTTTCCTGTGAGGGTGACAGAGTCCTGGAACAGGCTGCCCAGAGAGGCTGTGGAGTCTCCTTCACTGGAAATCTTCAAAATGCCTTTGGATGCTACCTTCTGTTACATGATCTAGGTGCTCCTGCTTGAGCAGGGGTGTTGTACTAGATGATCTCTAGAGATCTCTTCCAACCTCAGCCATCCTGTGATTCTGTGATTCTGTAATGTTCCTCTTCCCAAAATAAAAATATGGAAGCAAGCAAAAATTAATCATTTCTGCAAAGAAAAGATTAGTAGTCACCTTTTTAAAATCTTGAAATGATATGTGAATTGAAGAAATGGTATAAATTTATTTTCTGAACTGGAACATTTTTTAAA
Organism: Tinamus guttatus; assembly: GCF_000705375.1. The sequence continues at coordinate 56,209 of NW_010586136.1, forward strand.
GGATTTTTTTTAAAAAAAGAAAAATCGTCATATAAGAGTTACTAATATGAAACTTCAGACTATAATAAGTGTCACTTAGTAGATGGTATTCTCATAAACTAAATGGCTCAGTAACATGTAGCTAGGTCTGCAGAATATTTACAATCAGGCAACAAGGAATATAGAACCATCTGAGGATGGTCTATCTACTCCACTGGGCCTCCATCTGCTACTGAGGTGGTGTGCATTCTCCAATAGGTCCCACCTCCAGGAGAATTTCATTAACACTTTAGGATGCTTAAAAATGCAGAAGATACCTATGATAAGGTGAAATGATCCATTACTTTCTCCTTAAATGTCACTAACCTTATGGTGCAGAACTGTACTTCCTATTTTTTTTTCTCTTTCCTGTAAAACCTTACTGACAAACATGTCTGAGGTTACTGACCTGAAGTGTGTTCAAAACTTTTGACAACTGAGACATTTGTGAGCCATAATTCTGGCCTTTGTTGCAGTTCACCAGACAGAATTTTCATAGCAAGTTTGTAGATGTTGTTTTAAAAGCCTTTTGGTTTTCAATTTGTACTGAATTGTCAAAAATCCATGCAAGAAAAATATTTCCAGTAAACTTTATTCTTCCTGAGTTTTTTTACTCTTCCTGAGTTGATGCATTCTGATCCTGACCTGACACTTCACATATAGTTAATCCTATTTTCTTCAGGGACTCAGAGCAAAACGTGTGGTCACAGACATTTATCTTTCACAAATATTTAAAAGAAGCATTCACAGTAAAATCTGTCTTTTCCAAAACAATCAATCTCAAGTTAGTACACTAAATTCTAAAGAAAATGTTAAGGTGTCAATGTTAAAAATCAGTAATTTTTTCATGAATATTTTCCCAAAATTTCAACATTTACCCTTCCTAAAGAAAGAAAACAAAACTAAACAAAAAAACAGTGTCACTACCTACTGAAAATAAAGCAAACTTTCTAGAACAATGTACACTGACACAGACAAATGACATCCTGCTGTAAAGAACCAGTCATCTGATAAATAGCCATTGTTCAAGCCCATCAGAACAAACATTCAGAAATGTTAAGTATATTTGAATGATATTCTATGAAATTACACAAAATGGGCTATTATGTGTTAAATATGTGGCTCAGCAACCAAGCTGAGCTTAGTAAAATGCTGTATTCTGCTTCCATATTGAATAAAAAAATGAAAGGTCTGTGTGACATTTTCAGGACTGTATTTCATTCTTTCAAACCATACAAACAAGCCATAGTGTTCCACCTGGAGAAATCTTTACAAGTTATGAATAATATATACAACCTTTTAGATTTTATCAAATGTTAAAAAATACACAACATCTTAGCACATTTTAAAACAGCCAATAATGAACTGTTCAGTGTTAACAACATTTTTGAACATGTGTAAACAGACTAAATTAAAAAAAAAAATCTTTAAAAGCTGTAACACTGCAAGGACTGAAAGATGTCAGCACAGACCTCTAAACACTACAACTTAACCAAAGATTTTGAGAATTCTTTGCTATGTAAAAAGCACCCTTCAAACATTATTGAAAAATCGAAAATATGGGAAGAGTTTGAAGTAAGTTATCAAATGAAGAGGAAATAGTGGCTAATCTTATTTTTATACAAAATAGGAGGGAATCTAACAAAGAATGCATGTGCAGAATACAATGATGCACAATAATATGAGTTAGGAGAGGAATCCTTAATAATTGTACCTCTGAAGTGATCAAAACTTAAATACCTTTTCCTACAGTTGAAAGACAAACAGAAAAAAAATACTTACAGCTGGAGCCACCAGAAAGGAAAACAGGTTCTAAAAATGGACTTATGTGAAATGTGACTGTTTCCAAAACTGTAATACTGAAAAAGAAAGCCAGTCTTTCACCTTGAGCTTTCACCTCATGTGGATGGATCTCCATCTCTGTTTACAGCCAGGATTTAAAAATGCTGAGTACTGAAAATGCTGCTCCTGCTACTGAAATGCTTTAATTATCCAAAGAAACATGAGATCCATTCCGTTTTCTGACAAATTACTTCCTGAAATAACTGATTATTCAGAGGTTTTTTTTTTTTTTTTTAAAGTCCCTTCAGGCTAAAAAGGTTATTAGTCTAATACTTAGGGCATTTAGAGAAATTTTCTGACTTCAACTTTTAAAGAAAATCACAGAATCACTGAACTTGGAAGGGACCTCCGAGGATCATCTACTCCATCCTGTCAGTTCAAACCAGGGTCACCTAAAGAAGGTTACTCAGGACCATGTCCAGACAGGTTTTGAATATTCGCAGGAATTAAGACTCCATGACCTCTCTGGGCAACCTCCTCCAGTGTTTAGCCAACATAACAATATTTTGTGAGGGTTTTTGGTTATGTTCAAGTGTCTTTTTTTCTTATGTTCAGGTACAATTTTCTTTGTTTCAGTCTGTGCCCGTTGCATCTTCTTCTCATTGGGTACCATTGAGAAGACCTTGTCTCTTTCTTCTTTACCACCACTAACACCTCTATCATATATCAATAAACATTGATAAGACTCTCCGAAGACTTCTCCAGGCACAACTATCCCAGCTTTCTCAACCTTTCCTAATACGAGAGTTGCTCTTAATCATCATTGTGGCTTCTTGCTGGATATGCCCCAGCACATTGAAATCACTTCGACACAGGGGAGTCCTGTGTCTGGACCCAGTACTTTAGAGGCTGATTCACCAAGGTGGAGGAGGAGGATCTACTCTTCTCCATCTGCTGGCAAGACCATTCCTTATGCCTCCAGGGATGTATCTGGCCCTCTTTGCTACAAGGGCACACTGCTGGCTCATCATCAACTTTCTGGCCACCTGGGCTCTCAGAACCTCCTCTGCTGAATCACTTTCGAGCAGGTCAGCCCTTACTGTGTGCATGGGCTTATTTGACCCCAGGTGCAGAAGTTAGCATTTCCCTTTTCTGAATTTCATGATTTTTCTGCTGGGCCATTTCTCTAGGCTGTCGAGGTTCTCCAAATGGCAGCACAGTCCTCTGGTGTATCAGCCACTCCTCCCAGTTTTCTGTCATTTGTGAATTTGCTGAGGATAAAATTGGTCCCGTCACACAGGTAATTACTGAAGATGTTGAATTCTACTGGCCCCATGATCCATCTCTGGGAGACATGGCCAGTGACTGGCCTCCAGCTGGACTTTGTGCCATAAATTTTCCTTTACTTCTAAAGTACTTCTAATGTTAAATGTTAATCAGAAAGCTGAACAAAAGAGTTTTTGTATGTCTTACTTATCTCTCTACTTTCATTAGAACTCACAACCCAATTTTCCATGCAAGCAAATACAGCAGTTCTCAAGAAACAAGCATATTGTTTATGGATTTTTTTTTAAATGGATGTGATAGCAAAATATGCTAAAGGAAACATTTAGTTATTGTAGTCTACCATAACTTTATTAAGTTAATTAAAGATGCAGTGGTACAAAAGTCAAATTAAGTTCATCTTTAAGAGTGATCAACAAATCAATAGGTTCTAGTTGCCAAACTATTAAATTAATGAAAAACACAATCAAATCAAATTGTGAGCTTGACATTAAAATTAAGTGTCTTGTGTTAATCTTGTACAAAGAGAATAAGGGTAAGAATGACTGGTTTTATAGATTTTTCTTTCATAGTAACCTGTATGATCCGGTATTTTGGCAAATGCAGTGGGCAGCTGAAATATAATCTTAGAATATAAAAGCCAGTTCTGATCTTAAATACTTTCCAGGATATATTGTCCACCTTAATTACATAAAGCAGTTATGCACTCTATTGTAAGTGAACAAATATAAAAACATAGATTTTTTTTTTCTCTAAACACAATAGCAACTCATCAGGGAATCTCAGAGATTACTATAAGGATAATCAAAATACATTTCTTTCAGGAATTACTATGAAGAAAGACTACAGCCTAAACAGAACAATGATGTGATTCAGATAAGCTGACATTGTATCTATCTTGACTCTCAACAAGTAACTGGTCACTCTCTTCAAGAATTTCAACTTGATAGAGAATAGGTGGCAAATGTTAAGTGAATCCTATTTGTTCCCCATTTAATATGGTAACAAACACTTAGCTGGAGATAAAAATAAATGCGTACGTACAAATAGAAGAAAACGGGTATTTCATTGTCCGGCAAGTCTTAATTTCATATGTCTTTCTAAGACAGGTATTTTGTGGTCAGTCAGTTTCTGGAATATTTATATTTGAATATCATTGTAAGTAATGATGGAAAAAAATGCATTACAGCTATAAAGGGTTCTACAAAACAATTAATTAAAGGTGAATTAAGCAATGATAATCTTGAATAACAAATTCTACTCAATATTTAACTTTCATTTTAATCAGTGAGAGTGTGTAAAGTGTATGGAAAGTTATTTATCCTGTGTGACCTATATTACTTTTAGGGGGAAAATACCTATTAACTAGTAGGGAAAAAAATGGAGTCATACATACATTTATATCTCCTACAAAAATTCTGTTAACTTTTAAATTAAGTTTAGTTTAGGTCATTTTTTTTTTTAACAGTTAGTGTAGTGAAACTGATTCCAAGTCTCTCAATCAAATCTGATTGGTCTGAAAGTACTTGAAATGCCTTTTCTCTTATGGATCACTGAAGTGATAACTGTCTACAATAAATGTTAGAGGATGGTGTAGCTGTAAATCTTCTTTACCAGACCCTGTCTGTCATCTCAGAATTATCCTGAGACGTGTCCAAAAAATATGCTTTCACTTTCCACCACAACGACTAGATGTCCTACTCATTTGTGAATTTTAACATAACTTACTCCATATTACATATTCCATTTTGCCTCAGCCACAGTAGCTACAGAGAATTTTATTTATCTCAAAATAAGGCCAGAGGTCCTGTTATCTGCCTTTTACATGATAATTTATTGTCTTGAAGACCAGATAAAATTGGGGGAAATGTGGATATTAGGACTAAGAAGCTTGGAGTCCAGGATCCTATTTCCAAGTTTGCTAGATGAAAGCTTGTGGCAGCCTGTAATTCTTCCTTCATTGTTGCTGAAGTCAAATTATCATGCGGTAAGATTTATTAATAAGAAAAAAAAATCATATGGAAGAGTAGGCAATAACAAAGATAAAACGAAGTGGGAAGCTAAAGAATTATCAACATCATCTTGTTTCAGGGGTAGAAAAAGAAAAGATAACATACATGAACAGTAGCATGCCTATGGATGAGGATCTAGGACCCTCCTGCTTTATTTCTAGCAAGTGACCTGTCACTGGAGTAGAATTTTTTTTTTTTTCTTTCTAGGTCTGTAACTCTTATATTCTTCTGTGCACAGTGATTCAGTTTCATCAGGAAGAACAGAAAACAGAAATCAAGAACATAAGCCCAGATGTTTAGTCTTTGGCATAATAGTATCCAAGTTATGCTCACGCAGAAGGATTCAGCTGCTTAAATCTAACCATCTAGTGCCATCTGACGTGCAATGCGTATCAGAGGTGTTTGCAAAAGTCCGATAGAGATGACACAGGACAGGACCTACAAGAGGCTCATTTTCTCAGCTAGAAAATGTCAAATGTTGGTGTGTATTTACAGTCATGAACTGTGCTCAGTCTGGAGGGATAAGGCCCACAAATAACAGTGTCATCCATATGTGACTATGATCAACAACTTAGTTCTCCCTGAGGCTGATGTAGATACCTTTGGCCATCTTATCTACTCTCTGGCATCCATTGTGGCAGCTCTTAGACCAAGCTTATACTTCTAAACCTAAAATAAGGCTTTTTAATCTGGAACATAAAATGAAATATAAATTGAACAGAGGCATTTAGAAAGATTTCAGCTACTTTTCCATGCTCTGAGACAACCTCACATACGGTTTATTAGTTTGGTATAGGTTCTACAGAAAGCTTCTGTGAAGATGTGATATCATGTTATATCTGAAGAAGGTGCTCGTGCCCGTGTATGAACAACTAAAGTCAATCTAAAGTTATATGCACCTCAAATTATTTTCTGAGTCTTAGCCAGATGCTTCTAGAGCATAATTAATCTGCTCTCTTTTAAATGCCCGCGTTAGGATTAAACATATTATGACCTATATCTTCCATAGCGCTTATTTCTTCCTAAATTTTGTCAGATAAATTCCTTCCTATATTAGGCAGCCTTGAAACAACCAACCTAAGAGTCTCAGAAAACTCAGTGTTTCCAAGATTAGTAACTATTGTAAATTCAAAATCCAATTTAGTTGCTGAAGTCAAAACTAAGCATTTTAATTCTACCTGGAGTTAAATGTTTAACATAACTTTAACTATGGAATCATCTCTGTATCATCAAAGGTTGGCAAGTTGTTTCTGATCTTATTCTGGTTAATAATTCTCTTTTATCCTTTGTGGAATACAAAAGAAGTTGTAATTTAATGGACTTACTTGAGATCATAATTATTCAAGAAGTCTGTGTGCACAGCTAATGAATCCTTGCAAGTAGCTAATTCTGAGGCAGGTAGGAGGATAATGAGTTTAGTGCCTTGCCAACAAAATCATCAAATGTACAATCATCACAGGTTCATTGCTCAGCTGCACAAAATTAAAACCTTCTGGATTTTTCTTTAATAGACACAAATGTCTCTTTAGAAACCCCTAAGTATATTTCATTGTATCACTTACTGTATGAAAGGTTTTACTTTAATTGAAATTAAAGATTAATTTCTTATGTCCTAGAAAATTCTCTCTCTTCCCTTAAGATGACAATTTGAGTGTACATAAATGCTCCCAAATATCACAGTGCCACCACATTCTTGGTGAAAGGAGACAAAGATAGCATGCAAGTATTTTGCATTTATTTAAATAGATATAAAATGATTCTTGCAAAGTATTGTTTGTCACAGAAAATGTGACAAAACCAGAACTGCGACAATTATAAAAGGATAGGAGCCTTGTTACAGATGACCCTTTTCAAAATGAAACAGTGTTTTATGAAGTTTTATGTCACTGGTGTGTGAAAGACTGTGTTTTATTAAAAAGCTGAAGAGCAATTATGGTAGAAAAAAATCTGTAAAAGAATTTTTACAGCATTTTAAATTTTAAAACACACCACATGAAGAAAATCAAAATTATGTATTAAACCAGTGGCTGACTTGGAAAAGAGTTTAATTCCAGCAATATCTGTAAGCAAACATACACCTACTTAAAGACACAGAAATGTTACAGTAAGATTTTCGCCCTTGTATCCAGGATCATCACCCTTGCATTCACCAAAAGTGGAGCAGACGAAAATGTCAGCATCTGGATACATATGTATTTCAGTACTAACAGATGGCCAAACCCAGAAGCTGACTAAAGAATACACCATGCGTGAATCTCACTGCCTGAAAAGATTTAAAGATAATAATAATGAAAAATATGACCAGAAAAGTTTAAGTTGAACAACCATGACCTACTTGTAGTAATACCCTATATACTTCTTGTAGTATGTAGATTGTTTAAAAAATACATAGAACTATAGGAAACAAAATAAACCAAAGGGACAAACTAAGCAGCAGTACTTGTAATTTACAAGTTCAGATTTACAAAACGTGTTTTTTTTTTTTTTTTAGTGAACAAACAATTCACAAGGCACTCAACACCCTCTCCAGCCACCAGTGTATCCAAAGATCCTGTTGTATACCTGCCTGGATGAAAAATATGATAAGCGGCACCTACAAAATTAAATGGAAATTTCTTTATCCCTACCATATCTGAGAGCACACGGTTTAATTACTTCTTTAAGTAAAGACTTCTTTAAGTCTCCTTCTTTGGAGATCTTCCAAACCCACCTGGATGTGACCCTGTGCCACGTGTTTTAGGTGTGCCTGCTTGAGCAGGGGAGGGGTTGGAGTAGATGATCTCAGGAGGTCCCTTCCAACCTCAACCATTCTGTGATTCTGTGAGTTCTGCTATTGCCAGCTTAACCACCTCCAGATTCTGATGAAGTCTTACTTTTGGATGTTCCTTCTATTATTGATAATAAAATAAAATGTTGTCTTATTTTAGATGCTGTATCTAAAGGAGAAACAGAACAGCAGTCTCTCTAGGAAAAGAATGAGGGTGATGAGTGCAAATATAAAACTGTGCTTAACAGGGATACACAGACAGCTGGACAGTTTTAGAGTGAAGTACTGTAGAAACTGTTTATTAGGCAGACTGGTAAATGTAAAAACCTTGATAGTGCTTAATGTGGTAAGTGAGGTTCCTTCTGGTTCCTATCCAATCTCTCATCAACAGTACATTTAAGTCATTTTCAACATTATCAAAATAGCACTTAGCAGTTCACAAAGTTAATATAGAGATGCACATAGGAAAAATGAATGCTTTTAGAAAAATGAACAAACATTATTTTCATTAAGATGTATAAATAAGATCTTCTCTTTCTGATCCACAAAACTTTATATTCTTTAAGTTAATCAATTTATTCTATAAGATAATCAGTTTAATTCTTTTCTAACACTTGCTGAAAAAATACAATGTCATTTTCTTCTACTCCATTGTTTTATGGTTTCAGGTTGTTGTTTTTGGTCTGGGTGTGGATCATGCCTAAAAGATCTAAAAAGGAAGAATAAGGGGTTTACTATTGTTTAATATGTTATATAGTAAGGAATTCCACATGTGAAATTTCTTATAGGCTTTATCTTGGAAGACAAAAAAAAGAGAGTTATAATTCTCGTAAAGTAAGAGTTAGAATCCAAACCTTTGTTCATGTATGTGAGAAGCAGCACTACCTATTTTTCCAGATGAGCTTTAAAAGGAAAAGAAACCTTTACTAAAGCTTTGATTTTTTTGGCAAAAAGTGTCTTTGTAGTTGGTCCTATCTTGCAAAGTGGTTGGTCAGATTGTGAATCAGTGTCATCATTATAACATTTTAAATCATTTTTCTATTTTATCTGATTATATATATTCCTATTAGGTGCCACATTTTTAATATATATATATATTAAAAATATATAAATGGATATTTAATTTTAAGTTTATGGATTTAATTTTAAGTTCTGGATAATCCAGAAGTAAACAAATGCCTAAAACTTACAAATGTGCTGACTGCATCATGTTTGGATCTATCTTCAAAGATTTGTGTTAAAGTGTTTTTATATTTCTCAATAATAACTGTACTTAAAACTTGTATATTCTTCTAATGCAGTCCTGTCAGTGTTGTAGCTCTGTTTCAACTAGAAAAGAGAAACCTTTAGAAAAGATATTCTGACTATGAAAGAACAAAAATAAAGAAAAAGAATACAGATTAGTCAACTTTCTTATAACATTTTTAATTGTGTGTATCAGGAATTAAAACATTGTAGTCAATATGATCAACAGATACTGTTTTTTTTCCAAATAATAAAGAGATCTTTTAAGATCTTTTACATACTGATGGAATATTTTGAAGGTGTAGCTGACTCCACTAAAATTTTGCTGTTAGAGTATATTAACTAATTATTATTATTTTTTCTTGTTGTGGTAATCTCATTTAAAATTTAAGTGGTTTTATATCTGGTTAGCTTAACTTGCTCAAAAATGAATTTACTCATGAATGAATTGAATTCAGTCTAATGTCTTCTTAATTGTGAAATGATGTATTTTCAAAATATTCAATGGAGTTAATCCATCTTTAAAACACACATATTTTCTTTGTTTGGATTAATACTTTCCCGAGCGTCTATAGCATTAAAAAAATAGATTTTTTTCATATTGTATGTTACCTTATATATTTATGATCTAAACTGAGTTTAACTACTTTTTTATATATTATTCACTTATAAGCAAAACTGCCATTCGCCTGGGATCACTCTGTTTGTGATCAAATAATTAAACTTGAAATAACGTTACTTGCTCACTGCGTATGTGAAGCCATTTAGGCCATGTAAATTATAATTTTTCTCAGTTTTTTTTTGCCTTCCCTTCCCTTCCCTTCCCTTCCCTTCCCTTCCCTTCCCTTCCCTTCCCTTCCCTTCCCTTCATACAGCATACACACATGCTAACATTAAATGTCTGACATTGAAACAGCCATTCTTTAAACGTTCCATCACTTTTTTTCCATGCAAATTTGTACTCTCTTTAAATACATTTTTTTGCTACATCCTAAGACCACAGACTTGTCTAAGCCCATCTCATGTAATTTTGATCATTAGCAACGTAAAAAGGGGAAAAGCACCAGAATGGCTCGGTTTGATCACTAAACCTCTGCTTTGACTTCTTTCTTTTTTTTTCTTTTTTTCCTCCCAGAATACACATCATCCTGATGTACAGAGCTTCTGCCACTGCAATTGCAATAGCTGCAGAACTGCAGTCCACGTGCTTTTAATGGCTTGGATATAATTGTCATTGTGCAGCACTTTGAAAGGCTTCATTCTTAACCATACCTTTCTTACATGTTGCAAGTATGCTGGAGTTTCTTTAGTCATCCTCTATCTTTCAATATACTAAATCAAAATGCAGATACTTATGCCTTTCACATATACTACCAAATCATAAAGTTAATTCAAGTGAACCTTGAAACTGAACCAATTAAATTGAACTAACCCCTTTACGGACCTTCCCCCCCCACCTCCCACCCCTTAAATGCCCTTAAATGATTTACTTAATTTACTTTCAAAATAGACAAATCTAAATCATATTAAATTGACTTTGAAATTAAATGAGAATATTCAGGTAAAGATTACCTGCTGTTTAATTAATTTGGATCATAATCACAGTTAATTACGATTAACCTTTCATATGGACTCTGTGCAAACAAACAGTTATTTTCAAGGTCATTATTTTGCTGTTATTTCTTACTGTTTGTTTTTAGGACTACAAGGAGACAATTTTGTCTGTAGAAGAGCTGAAGACCATGTAATTTTAAAGGTGAAAAAGTAACAAGACACTGGCAAGTCTGACCTTGGTGCCATCTTATCTACAGCTCATTATGAATAAATTCAGTAGTGATAAGTTGCAGAAATGGAGCTCCTGAACTATCAAGATGTCTTTTCATCCTAATTGTGGGTGTAAGAATTAATTTGATATAGGACCTATGTACAAAACTATAGTAATATGTAATATTATCTTTAAACTTTTTGCTGATTACTAAATGGCTATTAAATGAGGTGGAATTTTTTCCTTCAATTGTGCTTTCAATTTTTGGAATAATATGCTTACACTATCGCTCCTATGGCACACTTGATAGAAAGAAGATTTAAAAAGTGGAATAATTTTCTGGATGGAACAACAAAGTATTCCCATAACTCCCTGGATGCGCTGAAAAGGTCAAAAAAACTGTGCAGTTAAAGTATGTCATCTTTAAGTGCAAACACTTCAGCTTAGGTGAGTGATGTACATTTAAGACTTTTGTTGTCATTTTTTTTTTCAAAATATTTTTCTCTTCCCATCAATATTTTTTTTTCTTTCTACTATTTCACTTTAAATGAGCTAGATATGTTTCACTCCTTTTATCACATTGTTCAGACATACAAAAAGACAGTAAGAAAACTGAGGACAACTTATTTTTTTAATTATTAAAGTATTTTATTCTCTATTTTACTCAATTCATTGTATTATTTTCAAAAATACTGTTTTGCAAATTAATTAGATCGTTGGGATTCTCCTGTTTCATTTTTTAAGTCTCTAAAAATTATTACAGAAATACTGAAAAAAAATAGTAACATTAAGGCAGCATTAAAATTTGCTGCCTTACAGACATGTGAGAAGTTCAGAATACTGGATAGAGAACATCTCTACACGATACCTTGTTCACATTAGGACCTTTGCTGCTCAATTCCATTAGTTTCAGTGGATTTGCATTTGCCTCATGTCCAGCTCTAAGTGTTTTATTGAAGATGCATTTAATACAGATTCATTTTATTAATTTAACATTTTCATTATTCAGAGGAATCAGTTTAAGGACTCAGTCTCCTGTGCATCAGCGTACTTCTCAGATCTGCAGTGCACAGCTG
>NW_010586136.1:68188-142722 GCF_000705375.1 Tinamus guttatus
GTGATGAGGCTTGAGAGCTCTTTTCACAAGGGAAGTCAGAACCACTTTCTTTTACAATTTTTCCTTGCCTATGATTAGTCATTTTTTCCTTTTGCTCCCAAAAGTCTGTTCCTAATACAAGCTGTTCCTAATCTTGTATTGTTTTGGGGAGAGACAAGAAGGGAGTACCATTCATCCTTGTTTATTCAGAAAAATGTTCTGCCTATCTGCAGTTCCTTCTGCTTATCTTGTCCTCTCTCTGACAGATGTCTATTTGTCTACCTGTCTTCTACTACCTGGTTGCCTCCTGTATTTTTCTAAATTGAAAATTTCCAAATTGATTATGAAAGTAGTAGTTATAAGCAAACATATTTTAAACAATGCATGACTGTTGAAATGGCATAGCTTCATGACTTTATCTCAGAATCTCATATGTCAAATACGTATTTGTATGTACCCCTAGAAACAGATGTGTGTGTATATATGTATATATTTGCATTTAGTGGAAGTCTCAAGTCTAAATGTTACTTAAAATGGTTAGGAAAAAATCCAGAGATATGCCATTGACTTAATTCTAAAATCTTATTTTCCACAAGAATGATAAATGGACCCAGAGCTTTCCTTGGCTTGTGCTAAAGTGCATACAAATGCTTCATCCAATCACTACTTCCATTTCTGGTTTAATTTCTTCAGAAGTCCAATTGAATTCTATAAACAAAATGAGTCAGGTGCAGCATTGTGTAATTCTATTGATTTTGGTATATTGAACCAAAGATTAGCTTCATCCAAATATTGTAATTCTTAAAAGGTTCATGTATTATTGGGTTGTCTTCTTAATCTTTAACCGAGCTCACTGTCCCCAAAAGGCCCAAAGCCTTTTCCCCAGAGCTGCTTCCTAGCGTGCCAGTGCCCACCCTGTATACTTGCCAAGAAGATCTTCCTCCCCAGGGGCAGGACTATAAATTTGTCCATGCTGAATTTCTGGAGCTTCTTCCTGCAGCCCATTCTTCCTCCCAGTCTAGGTTTGTCTGCATGGCAGCCTAGCCTTCAGCACGTAGACTGTTCTTTCCCTTCACATCTCTTTCAGTTTCAATGACTTTTTTTTTCTCCTTCTTTTTTTCTTCTTTTTTCCTTTTTTTTTTTTTTAAGCAAAAAGTCTCTTTGGTATTTGAACTGTGAAATTTCATCAAACATATTGTTCCAGGAGTTTAGAGATATGCTTACTTAAATGTATTGAGAAGAGCTTTCCAGTCTGAATATTGATCTATCTTACATTTGCATCAGTTTGAAGTATATACTTCTACAGTATGTACACTGTACAGAATTCTGCAATTCTGGAAATTGTTGTAATAGTATCATCAGCCATATCTTTCATATTCAGAAATAATTCTGCTAATCATTATAAAACTTTCTGGATTGATGTTCACAAATTTCTTAGTGATTTGAATGCTCTTAACCAGTGAATATCCCATGCAACATTGAACCAAGCTGTATATCTTCTAATAAATCTGAGGATTTATTAAGTACTTTTTAAAATTGAACATAATTTAAAATATTTTCAATATATTATGTGAAGATATTAATTTTGGAAGTTGAAAAAGAGCAGAAATAATACAACTTCTAATTTATACTGCAGCATAGAAATCCAAGGCCAGAAACTTTCAGGACCATATGTTTACATATTTGAACTGGACAGGCCTGCTTCCTTAGCTGAGCCACATTGGAGAACCTCCTAGTTCATCTGCTCCAGTCCCCTCACCATTTTAGTGGCTCTGCTCTAGATTTGCTCAAGTTTATAAACATCTTTCTAGTACTTCAGATAGGATCTATAAGAGCTGATAAATGTCAAGTAAAGAGCAACCATCCCTTTCCTCAGTCAATCAATTAATAGATTCAGCACAGGATATTGTCAGTCTTCATTACTGCTAGGGCACACTGCTAATTCGTGGATAGCTGGATGTCCCAGGCACCTGAAATCACAGCATCTGAGTAAGGACAGAACATACAGAGGGAAGAAATGCCAAATGAAGACTAAACTTAATGTGATTCGCATAACAAAAGCCATGCTGAAACTTCAGCAGAATAAAACAAAACTAAGTCATACATGGGGAAATACACTTAAGTCTATAGGTAGTGATATTTATTTCCCTCAATATAGAAAGTCCTTCCTCCTTATCAAAGATAACCCCAGCAAATGTCATAAAGTCACCCTTGCTATTGCAGATGTCTGTGAGAATGGAGGCATTCAGAAATCTGTACCTTTTCTGTGCCTAGTTGCAGATGTTATTTGGGATGTTAGCTGTGAACCTGGTTGAAAAGGACTGGGGATAGAGAAAAGCCTGAAATAGGAGGAAGACTATCCAGTCCAGTGAGAAGTGAGGTGTCAAGACATTTGAACATTCACCGCAGCATGTACTAGCAACATTCTTGTATAGTATCTTGCAGAAATAAATCAAAAACAGAGAAACTAGTCAAAAAGAAACAAAACAAACAAGAAGGTTTTAGTCTCCAGAAGTCAATTTATCACTATGGATTGTATTAACAACTGCAAGGTTAAGATATTGTACCTATGAGACACTGAACGAGTTTCCTAGAAGTTCTGATGCTGTTGTTCACCATTATATATTATGTAACAGATACTGTCAAATCATGACATTTAAAGTTATTTTAGTGACACAGCTTTTGATTTTTTGGGGTGGGGAGGTCTAGCAGAAATGACTAACTGTGTATAGCAGAAGACAAATCTTCTGGAGCATATGCAAATATCTCATATGTTTTATCATGTTACTGAATACTTCTACCATTATCCAGCTAAGCTTAATTTTTTTCCTACTCTTCATACATTTGAAAGCTGATTTTATATCAACCTGTATTCTTGCATTATATTCCACCATGGCTTTTTTAAATCAGTATGATGTTATATCTGATAACTTTTAATCTCATGGGAGCAGTGGGCAGCAGTGTGGGGACCCGCTGTGGGTGTGGGCTCAGATGGGGTAGATGGGCTGGAGGACCCCCACCATCCGGGGAGCTGCTGGTGACTATCTCTGGACAGGCATTTAGGTGCTTACTAACACTTACAAGCATTTATTGTTGCAGTTAATCAGTGCTACTGCGGATAATCATCCTGCACGCACAGTTCACCAATGCTTGGCTAATTACACATCGTTAAAGCATCGATAAACTGCTTTGATCCTGATTCAACTTAAACTGCATCAATGGAGCAGTATATTCCGTGCCCTGTGACAGCAATATCCGACGACATTTCGGAGCATGGACTTGAACTAGAGGACATTAATACAAAGGAAAAATGATTTCCTGTACCTCTTGTTTTGTCTGTCCCTAAATTCCTTTGGAATCTCAGTTTTATAGCATTTTATGTGATACATTTATTCTGAATTATAAAGGAATGAGAAAGATATTGCAGAAACATTACTCTCATTTCACAGTCCCACAGCAAGATTCTAAGTAAGATTATAAGGAAACAAAACCAATTACTCAAGCCAATGTCTGATTTTTTTTCCTATAATTGTTGTTTATTGTGAGTGCAGTATTTATCCACATGCCTCTGAAATGCTGCTTCAGAAATGAGCTAAACTCTAAAAAAAAAGAATATTGTTATATATAGTGAAATCAAAATGAAAAGTAAATATCAAAACAACTTAGACTATTTTCATCTAACCTCTACAGAAATAGCTATAGAGTTGTATTTGATTCTACATATATATATGTACATATATATGGATCTGGCTATAAATGTCTTGGCAAAAAGTTGAGTAAAACAAGATCTTGAAAGGTTACCTAGTTTGCCTTCCTAAACCCCCTAGTCCACTTCTGTCATGTGTCTAGCCATTCTTCAAAGCATTTATTAATGGAGATCCCAACATCTCATGTATAACCTACTCCTGTGTCTACAACTGAGAACTGTTTGCTGATGTCTAACCAAAGTCTCTGTTACAGCAGTTCAAGCCATATAAGTTCTTACCTTGCATTACAGAAATTTTTCCAAATAATAATAGATAAATTCTGACCTTTAAATGAAAAGATTAGAATTATAAACCCTTTCTAAAATAACAAATACTCTTAAGAGATTTATTTTACCCTGGGGTGAGACTGTCCTTAAAAAAAGAGAAAGAAAAAGAAAAAAGTCTAAAAGAAAACAAAAGGGGATTTATTTTCTACTGCTGTGCACATTGTATGGTCATTTACAGTATTACTAAGTATATGTACTGATTTGCAAGTGAACAAAAATTTACCCAAGGTAAAAGTCATCAGAGATTCAGGCTTGGAGTACACCTTTGGGACTTTCAATTGACTTTAAGCTCTACTAATAAAAACCACCTTTGTATATCATGCACCATTAAGCTACTCACTGGTATAGGGTGACTGAACTTAATGGAACTGATGCCAAACTGTAGAAATATGTTACTTCTGTGATGGGCAATCCCATTTCGCGCACAATAAACCCATTTGAACATACCAGTTAATCTCCTTTGTCAGAAAATTCCTAAGTGTACTTATATTTAGAGAAGATTTATTTAAAGGTATGCATAACTGCTAGCTGGTATTGGTTTGACTTCAGCTATGTGGCTCAGTGAGTGTGCTATACACAAGCAGCTTTTTAATGCAAGTATAGTGGATTGTTGAAAGTAGGGGCACTTTTAACTTTGCTCTCAAGTTTCCTTTACTGTAACAACACTGAAATTCATAAATCTTATCTTACAAGAATACAAATGCAATTCAGCATTTTCCTTTATGTCAAGTTGCTTCATGCCATAATCCAAAATTTTCTAAATCCTACACACTATTCCAAAGTTTGCAAACCATTATCACCATAGCAAACATATCTTTTTTTAGATGTGCAAAAAAGGTTTTTCAAAGCACTGTTCAACTTGTATGAAAACAAGGTTTGCCCTTAACTAATACTGTGGCTTAGTTGCTTTAGATCCACCCTCTCCTCCACAGAGTCGTCGGAGGGCAGCATCACAGACACAGCACACTTCCTTTCCTGCAGTTATGATCCTATGGTTGGTGCTAACATTTGCACTCTCCACCACTGTTTTCCTTTTTTTTTTTTTTTTTTTTTTTGGAAGATTTTACTGTGGTAAACCTGAGTTCTAGCGGTGATAGGCCTTATTGTCACTACATGGGAGATCTGTTCCTATATTCATAAATGTCATAGGTTCCAAATCCTAGAGATTTCATTGATGTATAGCTACTTTAAAAATCTGAGAGACAGAGGAAAGCTATTTTTTTTTAAAAAAAGTTATGCTTCACATGCTTATGGAAGCAGTGCTGTTGAAGTATGAATTATACTCGGAACACGCATTTGCAAGATTGAGCTCTCACTGTTAAAAAAAATCTCTTATTTAGGAGTAGTAAGTTCTTGAGATAAGTCTTTGTCTTGTTGAAGTTGGTTAAATTGTGCCACTGATTTTGAAGAGGTTTGGAATTTGTCTCTTGCGCTTAGAATTTATTTGATTAGTTTTCATAAAGAAGGCAAATAAATTTATAATTTCCTTTACAAAAAAAAATTCAATAAATGTAAAACTTACAGCATCATCACAAATAGCTAAAGTTACAACAATGCTTAGATCGTAAAGACGAACTATCAAAAAACTAGGAAATGACATAAGAAGACAGGCCACTGTAAAATAATCTAGAATAATGTGAGCATATATCTGCCTCTTTCGATTAAAATAAAATTATTCAATAATTGACCAGTAATTATAGGAGAAACAGAAGAACTAAATTCTCAAGGTACTAAACATTTTTACAGCACCTTATATGCTCACGAAGTACAAACAAGCTGTTCTGGCTAAACATTCCTTCATATTTAGTCTTCCAATGTTTCTGGTTGAGCACAAAGGAAACAAGGAACATAAGGTTAATGAACATCTGTGATTTAATGACTTGCCAATATAGGACATCTGAAGAACAGAGAGAGAGATACAATCACACTCTTTAGAAAATATTTCAGCTCAGTCACAAGCTCAGTTTCCTCTTTCTTCAGATCCTCTCATCACCTGCTCCATTATCTAATCCCTTAACCAAACAGGATCTTGAATGTATAATAGTACAGCAGGTGATGCTCTGTAGCAAATACTATATAAATCAGTCCAGCATGAAGGATACTTCTAGATGTGGAGGCCTGCTTTGGAGACGGAAGTGCTGAATGCCTTGGTAGTGGACGATTGACCACAAGGACGAATGTCTTATCAGCAAGGAGCAAAGCAGGAAAAGGAGGAGGACAACAACAGCATGTGGAATGTCTTGTCAGCAGATGAGGAACAAAGCAAGGAAAAGAAGATAACCACAACTGCACGGCTGGCAAGATGCTGATTGATTGTAATCTTTGCAACACTTGTGTTAAAAGAGTATAAAAGGAGTTGGTTTGAGAATAAAGTTGTCTCACTCTGCATCCCAGACTGAGTCCGTTCTTTCGCAAGGTGCAACAAATGGCGCCCAACGTGGGGCACGAAGACTAGCTCTCTCTTGGCTGCACCGCCCAGCTGAACTCCCGGGATTCACGCTGAAAGGAAGCGTAAGGATCACGCTGAAAGGAAGCGTCCTTTGTGTGCACACCAACACCTCTTGAAAGGAAAGAGGTAAGCAGCTGGGGACTATGGGGCTACACTTAACGAAGGAACAAAAAGATGTTTTAGAAGCCTTTTCTAAGATCTTAAAACAACAGGGCAAGAAATTAGATGAGGAAGATCTACAAAAGGTTCTTGCATGGGCTTCTAAAAACGATCCCTCCGTGAACAGTAAGAACGTATTTGATACGGAGAAGTGGGACCAAATTGGGGTCCGATTATGGGACTGTGCCACTCGCGGTGATAAGGCTGCTGCTGGCCTGTTGCCACAATGGCGAGTTGTATTCGAAACGCTGAAATCTCACAGTGGGACTGTAGGTCCAATTGCCTTCCAAACAGTGAATAGAGTTCACAGATAGTATGATCAAACATAGGCCCGACTCTGGCAGTATCAGTTTCACGAACAGTCTGTCATCTGTTTCATCTGATCGCCTTCAAAACAAGTAGTCGATTTCATGAATAGCACAATTTATTCAAATGCAACATTTAAAAACAGGTTTCAGATATCAGTATAGGAAATTTTCTACTACAGTGTGGGATTCTTAGCTAGTGTACAAATGTGCAATCATCACTCACCCCAGAATATGGGATAGGGCTCTCAACCTGGAGGAGTATCCAGAAGTTAGGATGGAGTCTTCCCTCTCCCTTCTTCCTTCTTTCTTCCTTTCTTTCCTTCTTCCTTCCTTCTACTTTCCTTCTTTCTCAGCCCTTTCTTCCTACTATATCCCTCCTTAGTTCACCTTTTATATATTTTCTTTAACATTTAAGTGGAGCTTGAGCGACACTAGTCATACTTACTTCAGCTATTGATTGATTTAAAAAATCTCCAGAGTTAATCAAAAATCCAGAGAGCATGCTCAGTGAGGAGTGATTGTTCCTTGAAGTGGGTAATTTCTGGGATGGGGTTGTGTATTGGTATTATAGCGAAATTAGAATGAGGAGAAGTTTGAGCAAAGTCCATCCGAAGGGACTGATCTGCCACCATGGTTGGCCCAGCAACAGACATCGCATTATGTGGCTTATCAGCTGTGTGATATGACCAGGTTGCCACCTCTTCAGGGAGTACAACAGCGTTTGGCTGTGGTGTCTTCACTCTGCTCCATCCTCCATTCACTCATCAGCTGCATGGCACCGTCAGGTTACCACCCCTGCAGAGAATCCAGCAAATTTTGTCCATGGTGTCTCCATTCTGCTCCACTCTTCATTTATTCTTATTCATGTGCGCTAAGAGGGCAGATTGTGTTGCCGGAGAAGTAGATTCCGCACATATCAACCATCCTGGAAGTGGTAACTGTCTCTCACCTCAAGCAAGCCTCTGTAATGCCATAGCTTCTGTTAGGCTCTAGTTTTTCTCTAAATTCACCTTTCTCGAGCAATTCTCTCACACTGAAGGTATGCGGCATTGCTCATTCTGTATTCATCTCTTTGGAGTTATTACTTTTATTATCTGGTCTTCCAGTTCTGTTTTTTTTTTTCTCTTGCTTATCTGCCTTCCATCTTTCTCTCCCTAGCTTCCCAGTTCCTCTGATGCCCTCCAGCTGAAAAGAGAGGGCCTATAGTTTTGAGAATGTCAATGGTCAGATACATCAAACTGATCCAATAAGTGTTCAAACTGACTCATATGTCCAGCAGAGTTCTGTAATGGGCACAGAATGAAGAGGTTTCTGTAGACAAATACAATTTATTTTAGTACAAAGGAAATCCCTGAATCAAAGATTGACCTAAATCGAAAAGCATCTTCCATTTTGTAATCTTGTGCATACTTTCAGGACAGAAAGCATTTTTAGGAAGGAGAGTCGTTATTATTTAAACACTGCTAAAAGCAAGTTGTACTTGCCTTACTTGAAATTGTGAATCCTTTCATGGAGAGGTAGGAAACCTGATTCACAATTTGAAACATTAAAGGCTGATTTAATTTTTAATTTAAAACACATTGTGTTTTAGGATGAAATGTTGCCAGTACTGGGAAATAGAATAACAATTTCAGGATGTGCTTATATTTTATGTTGAAAGAAAAAAAGAAAAGAAAGTTACTTGCTTGGTGATTTGTGCTTGCTCTACCAGATTCTGGAAAGTTCAGCACAGTCCAGTTAAATTGGTTAACATATTTGATTATATCAATTCCATCTTTCATGGAATAAAAAAATCCCATTTATTTCTATCTTTCAATATTTTTCATTATTCAGTTTCACAATTAGGGCTAAAAAGAGAAACAAAACCAAAAAAATGGAATTAAAAACACTAAAACTTTTTGCCTTTCTACTTTAGTCACCTATATATGCTGCATGGTAGCGAAATCTCCATGTAAAATTGTAAGTATTGAAATTGTTTTGCCAATTTAAACGTAATATTTGGAATAGTGCAAATGCACACTTTAAGCTCTTAAGAGTGTTCGAGGATTTCAGTTTTGAAAAACTAAACTTTTGAAAGACAGCAAATAGTGTCAGTGAGCTACACTTCATGCAGTATTGAGTCATTAAATATTATTTTAGATTGAATATTTCTAACTGTATTGTGTGAAAAAAGTATAATTACTTGGCAAGTGTTGCTTAGCCTTAGCTGTTTCATCATTTACTGAACATAGTGAGTGTTAGTCGCCTGTATATTGAGAAGATCTCTTTTCCTTGAGATTCATTTGTATTAAAGAAATGAATTTAATACTTTTGTCTTCATAATTAGTTCTGCATTATATGGCCATTTTTCCTAATCAGATCCTGACTTATGATACACTACACAATTTTCTTTAGAAAGCAGCCTTAATAATGGATGTGTTCTTTTAGACAAAGCACAGCTTGCAAAACATATCAAACCAGCAAGGCTACGGGAAATTTTAGGCTTTATTATGCTGGCAACCATGGCATTACAAAACCCTGCTATCTGCTATGCTGATTTTTAATTTATTGTTTTGTTTGTGCTTCCAACGTTTACTTGATAGAGAAAATGAGGGGACAGTATCTATCTTGTGTTATATGCACTTTAACCCCAGATGTCCAGCTGTCTAATTTCCTGGCTACATCTGTTTGTCTGATACAGATATAATATTTTTAATAACAAATTCTACTAATTTTCTGAGTTAACTTTTTGGTGCAAACTTAATTCAGTTCCTCTTCTTGGAACTTCTTGGAGGGTGAGGGGTGAAGGAGTGAATATATTGTTATATTGTTTTTCCATCCTGCTCTGGAAATGAGTGCAGCAGGCTTCCATTATCTTTGACTATTTTTTATATAATCCTTTGAAGAAAGGGTGGCTGCAGAAACAGAGAAGATAAATTTAGCAAAAGCAACTGAAAACAAACCAGAACAGGCTTGCTTCACCTTCCCACTTCTTTCTCTCAGCATTTCCATTGCATTCTTTCCTACACAGAAATATAACAGAAGCAGAAGGAATCTCATATGTTGTTCAATCCAGTTTGCTACTGCTTAAGGAAGAGTACTGATGAAAAGGCACTCCCTATTTTAATCTTAAAGGGCTGTTTTGCCCTTTCTGCACCAATTAGTGGACAGTTTTCACTTTCATTATTTAAAAACTTTCTTTTAATTTCCCGTATAAATTTCCTAACCAGCATGTAGTGATTCGTTCTTGTGCGAACATTGCCAAGATTGCTTATTGCACTAAGCAGCAATTCTTTGTCATTGGTGCTTATCCTATGAATATTTATAGGCACCTGTTATATTCCCTTTCACATTTTAAATTGCTGAGGTAAACACACATTAAGATGTTCTGATCTCCATTCAGAACATCTTTCTTTCTGCAGATCATACAAACATTCCTTTTCTGAGTTCAAACTCACTTACATAACACTTACAACCAGAATTATACGTACTGTTTTGGAGTTTGTAGTTGTAACTTACACAATGGCATTATTACTTATTTAATATTATAGAAAATAACCTTGTCTGCTATGTCCTAGACATTCACTTGCATCTTTCTTAGCTGCATTGCATAAGTTATGTCTTAACTGTGGCTTTCAGGAACTGGGAAGCATTCCCAAGTCTCAGATAGGAGGCGCATAACTATCTGTGAACAATTAATATGCCTATTTCTTAGTCATTTCTAAAAAGATAGTCAGCTTGTAACAGAAGCATTTACTGGTTCCCTAATGCATGACCTTTCCTTTTGTATTTTTTTTTTACATTTATATTAGTCCCACCCTCAAGGTTATCCAGTTCTGTCTATGACTTTCCTGTTCTCTTATACATTGATCAAATTTCTCAGATTCAGCAAATTTCATCAGCACTTCCACTTCTTATGCCAAGACCATTAAACAAAATTCAATCAATCCCAAAAGTGAACCTTAGGAAACTCTGCAGATATTTTTCTCCATATATTCTCTTTTAGAAAATTCTTTACTCATTTCCTGTGCTTGCCAGTACCTTCACTATTTCAGCTAAAATTTCCGCAAGTGAGAGACCATATCAAATATGTGTATACGTCATGTATGTATTGAAGTACATATGCAGAGGATTTACCATATTTCTTATGTGATAAAAAGCTAAAAATCTTATCCAAGAACCATATTTGGAATTGGCTTATCCAGCACAGGCTTGCCTTTGAAATACTCATGGTGGATTTATTTTATTTTTTCTACTTAACTTTATTCTAAAATTTTGCTTATTAGTGGGATCAGAATAATATGCCTGTTTTTGCCTATTTGTTATTTGTCTTCTACTTCAAGCAAAACATACAACATAGAGGTATCATAATTATATAGGAACACACTGACATACATGGTGGGTATTACCTATAGGTCTGCAACTAAGTATATGTCAGTGGTTTTTCAGGTTCCTGAAAACAAAATTAGGTCTTACTTCCAAGCTGAATGCTCAGTGGGTTTTTATTTATTTATTTTTTAACTCACGGTCATTTCTATTCGTGTCAGCATGAACAGACTTAGCTCTTGGATCTAGGTTATCCATAATGTCTGTCTCATCGATATTTCTTAGATGCACTAGTGTTTTTGTTTTGTTTTGTTTCCTTTTTTCCTTTATCTTTTTGTAGCCAAAGAACAATTTTTATTTATTTTAACTTGCCTCCCAGAGTAAAAGTCAGCTTTATTTTTGACTTTGATTTTAGTGATTTTCTGATTTTACCTGTACTTCTTATACTCAAGTTCAAGCTATAGTGATTTTACTTACCTCGTAGTCCTTTATTAGTCCTAATTAATCTTTCTAAGGTCTAATATCTATATTAGTACTAATATCATTATAAAGCAATTACTAGTCCTAATATTTAGTCTTAATATCATTGTAAAATAATTAGTTATCCCTATATATCAGGAGTGTTTCCCTTTTTCTTCTTGTTTGTAATTTAAGTCCTTGGCACACCATCTGCACATTTGATTTGCATCAAATACAAATCTCTTTCTCTTTCAAATGTTTACTCTGCATTTGACTTCAACAACTTTTTAGTGGCTTGTTATGGTTTGTTCTAATAGCTCAGTAGAATTAAATAAATTATCCCAAAGTTTTCATTATTTTGAAAGACATTTATGTTTAATCCTGCAATTAAAAGTGTTTAATCTGGTAGGCATAAAGAAGTTATAAAAAATAAAATTAAAAAAGTGAATTAGAAATCTCAAGTCTTGGTTCTCATAGCCTTTAGTCTCCGGTTTTCACCTATAAAAATCCATTTATATTTGTGCTGCACTACAACATAAAACCGGTTTAAGAGTAGAGGATGATACTTGGAGTTTCAAAATGTGGTATTGCATCTCAAAATTAGTAAGTTTTGTATTAAAGTAGGGACTTTATGAAGAGGAGGCTGTTGTGTGCATCTCAACGATCAGTCATCCTACCTGCTTAAACATGGTGAGCAAAATACCTGAAGTTGGACTTACAAGAAGGAAGTCGACCTTCATCAGCTATTGCATATACTCATTTATATTACGCTGCCTTGTTACCAGCTAGGCTTACAAACGTTACAGTGTTTTAAGTGTAAGTGTATAAACAGGTTAGATGGAAAGGGTTCTGCTGTGTTATTTTGTCAGTAGAGACTACCAAAGCGAAGAAATAATTATTTCTCAACATTTTCTTATTAACTCTTTGAAAGCTTTATATTTACAATATTATAATGACTTTATATTGACAATAATTTAGCAATCATAGTATAAGGTTCTTCCTAGGAACCATCTACAATAGCAGTATATAGATAGAATACACTAAGGATATTTTTGCACTGAAAAGTAGGGCAAAATTAGTGTAATAATTCACACCATAAAAGTCCTTGCATTAAAAATACACTAAAAGTGAGAAGACACCAAAAATGTTTTGCTGCTTTTTTTTTCTTCTGAAAGAATTAATTGGAAAAAAATATGAGGATATTGTTCAGAAAGCATATGAAATAAAAAGATGTCATTTGTTATTAATATATGCCCATACATCCAAGCAAGGTACCATTGATTTTTATGTCAGAAATTGCCAGGATAAGCATCTCTCCCCTCTCCAGCGGACATCCTAAGAATGGTTTTGTTTTGTGCTAGATAGTTAACCATCCTAGGACTAAAATAGAGAAAAGAACATTGACATTCTTAGAAAATATTTATGTCTATTTACATGATTGTTCTGACATACACTGGTGACACTTATGCATTCAGAAACTCAGCTCCAGTATCGGGACCAGTGCTGTTCAACTTGTTCATCAATGACTTGGATGAGGTGACAGCATGCACCCTGAGCAAGTTTGTGGATGATACAAAGCTGGGTGGAGCGGCTGGCACTCTAGAGGGCTCTGCTGCCATTCAGAAGGACCAAGACAGGTTGGGGAGTTGGGCAGAGGAAACTCATTAGCTTCAACAAGGACAAATGCAGGGTCCTGCACCTGGGGAGGAATAACCCCAGGCACCAATACAGATTAGGGGTTGGTCTGCTGGAAAGCAGCTCCGTGGAGAGGCATTATTGCGTGCAGTTCTGAGCTCCACAGTACAAAAGGGATGTGCAGCTTCCAGAGAGGGTCCAGCATAGGGCAACAAAGATCTTTAAGGACTGTAGCATCTATGTTATGAGGAATGACTAGGAAAGCTAGGCCTGTTTAGCCTAGAGAATAAAAGATTGAGAGGAAATCTGATGAATATGTATAAATACCTGAGGGGAGAATGAGAAGAAGGTGGGGCCAAACTCTTCTTGGTAGTGGCAGTGACAGGACAAGGGGTAAGGTGTGCAAATTGAAACACAGGAAGTTCCATGTTTATGTGAGGAAGAACTTCTTTACTGAGAGCCCAGAGAGGCTGTGGAGTCTCCTTCTTCTGAGTCTGTCTCTCTGCCCCAGGGGAGCAGGGATCCTGGGGGCATCTAGGTCTGCTCCAGCCAAAGAGGGGCAAGAGTGGTCATAAACTCACATGGGACTTGGCCAGGCAAATGGATCCCCACAGAAATCCTGCCTGGCCTTCAGTTTAGGTGCCCAGATCTCCTCCCTAGAATGCATGCACCTTGACTACACAGTCGTGACTAATTGCTGCGAGGTTGTATGACTTCCATCTTCTGTTAAAATAGGGCTCAAAACATTCATCAATAAAGAAATCTGTATGTTCTTCAAGAATACATGTGAGGGTATTTTAAAAATAAATTGTGTTATTTTGAATTGGTACTATAACATTATTGTGATTATATTGTAGTTAGGTACGAAAAATGTGAAGCATTAATTCTTCTGAAGTACTAGAAATATTAGGCAGTATATTAAGATTGACTGCTTTTACAAATAATGAATAAATAATTTCTGATTTCACAAATAAATCTTCTCTAATGTTGTTAGGTAGTTCAGTTAGTTGATTTCAACTTCAATAATATTTACTTGCTTAAAATACACTTCTAAGTTGTTTATACCAATATTTTTCCAAATTCAGAGCAATCATTTTAGACGACTCTCAAAGCATTGTTGACCTACAGACTCATATAATGTAAAATAGCTATTAATTAGATTTGTCATTAAGCAACGACATTTCCAAACTGTATAATACATTGCTTTAAAAAGTGTATTTCAACACGTCTGATCCCGCAGTCATTAATCAGCCATTGGCTTGCCAATAAACCATTTGGCAGAGGTTCTATCAAATGGATGTAGGAGACCCTTATATTTTCTGTCTATAGACAGTCAGCAAATTATCTTTATTCAGGCCTCTGGCCAAATCTGCAAATGTGGTTGATCTGCATGGTAAATGTGAATGTGTCCCAGAGAATCTCATTGCACTCACTGCAGAAGACAGAAAGACTCATGTGGGAAGTTGCAGGGTGGATGGTATGGAGGAGAGATCCCCAACTCTGATATCCTTGACACTGGAATGAGACAAACTACATGGCTGGGTTGGGAGCCAGGAGCTGCCACTGCTGGTGCCCACATACCAGAGCATTGACTGTATTGGCAGAGTGATGGTAAACAGGAAAAAGTAAAGAAAATGTTTAAAGCACTGTGGACCTAGCAAGTTAAAAGCTAACTTTAGTAAAAGTTTCTAATGTTAGACATATCAACACAAGTGTAACTTCTTCTGTATCTTATATAATTTTAGTACCACACAATCTCAAGTTTTCTAAACAGTTATGTTCAGAATATAGAAGTTTAAAAAAAAAAAAAAAGGCAGGAGGTTCTGCGTGGTTAATTGGTTCTGTTTGCTTGCTGAAAGTCTAACCAATATAAATATGGACAAAGATTTTAGGTTTGTTTAGCTTTCATTTACCACCTCTTCTGTATATCTCTTTTAACAAGTATCATGTATTTTACATACTTTTTTTTTTTCTCTTTAAAGAGAGAACTTGTTGAGGGAACCACAATCATATTACATTTCCCAAATTACCAAAGACTCTCTCCTAGTATATCATGCACAACAGAAGCTGAGTTTTGAAAGTGAATTACTTCTCGTTTAATAGAATATTAAAGTAACACAAACCATTAGTTTCTGTAATTTAACATTAAAATAATATAGAAAATAATAGCAAATAATTCTCTTTTTTATTTAGTTTAATATACGATTATAAATGAAATATGTTTATTTTAAATCTGTGTGTATTGGAAAAAAAGACAAATAAAAACAATTTTCAGATTTGTGAACAAAAATTAGCAAATTCAGGTAGAGTAGAAGTGAGAGAGAGATTATTTGATTTTTAATCCAAATAAGAAACTTTAAGTGAACCAAAGGCTTGGAGTTAATCATAATTAGATCTAAATTCACTTTTCTATAACAAACTAACTAACAAACAAAAAGATTAGCTATTTTAATTCAAAATTCTTGAATTATATTAACTTTCCTTAAGACAAAATAAATAAATAGAAACTTTTAAATCACAGAACGACAGAACGATTGAGGTTGGAAGATCTAGAGATCATCTAGTTCAACCTCCCTGCTGAAGCACAGAGACCTACAGCATGTAGAACAGGGTTGCATCCAAGTGGGTTTTGAAGATCAAACAAGCAGAAAAACAACAAACAAAACCAGGGATAACCTAAAAATAAATAGAAAAAAAAGTAAATACATATACATATATATAAAAAAGTAGAATTCAGCTTTATATACAGAATTTCTGTATGATATAGGCTTGAGCTTTCAAGCCCTCTGAATTAGGTAGAATGTTGCACTTAACATACAAGAGAAAAAAACATACATATGGAATGTAAATTACACGAACATTTATTTTGTAAACTTAGTGTGTTTGATTTTACAAGGCTTGCCTACTTCTTAGGTGACTCAAAATGTTTATTGCTGAGAAGTGCATTGTAAATTTAGCCAATAAAATGGAGATGTATAATGTTGTTGCTTCTAAGGTACTCAGTCTTAAATTACAGAATATGATAGTAGGAAAAAAAATCATGTTTTTGTAAAGGTATTATCATATTTAGAAAAAAAGTGCTCTTTCTACAAATATCTGAATTTCTGTATATCTTCCTGCAGAGAAAAAAAATGATAATATTACATTGGATTTTACTATTAGACTCTTTGGTTTATTTCTTCTCCTTTCAATTATGCAATACTTAAGAGGTTGGTTTTTTTAAGAAAATTCCTTAGCCCTTTGCTTTCTGATTGCCAACTGACAGCCTAAATATTACAGTTAAAACCTCAAACTGTTTTTTTAACAGTCAATGTCATTTAGGACTAGCTATTCTCTGTTGCACAAAAAAAAAGTATTTCTTCACTTTCAACATGGGAAGTATGAAGTATCTTTTTTGCCTCTTTTGCTGGGAGGCTGTGTCATTAACAGCACAGGATGTGAAGTCAGGAGTTTTAACACAGTATAGTAAACATCAAGAACTATAATATCGCTTAGATGGTATTAGAGCAACTTTTGCCTTTGGGAGTGTAATTTTTACTTTTGAGATGTATGTATGTGAACAGTCAAGTTTTCATTTTCCAGTATGAGTGTTTCCACCTACAAAATTTAACTTAATCCTGGAAAAAAAACACAAGGCATATTATGCAGATTCCATTACAAATAAACTACATGCACTATATAAAATATTTTCACCTGAAACATTAAAAAGTCACAGAATAGAGCATTTCAATTTTGTCATTAATATTTTCCAAAGTACCTAAAGTACCCAAAGTACCTAAACAAAAAAATAATGTTATGAAAGAGTAAAGAACACAAAAGCTTCTGTGTGCCTATACAAAAACATAGAGCGCAGAGGTCTGAATGAAAAGTAATTACACTTCTACAGACTTCGGATACACATAAAATTGAGGATTTTAACACTGAAGCATATAGTTTGTACATCTCAATATTTTCTGCATCCCCGGTAAGGGTGAATTTTTCAAAGCATTTATCCATGGATTAGTCCTGCCTTTTCTAAAATCTGTATTAAAACCCTGATTTTGATGTAATTGAAATTTATTTTCAATAAAATATAGAATTCCATATGAAGCTGTTTGTAATATATTTATGCTTTCAATAATTTTTAGTTTTATTAGGCGTGTATAAGTGAAAATATGCAGACAGATCACAGAATGACAGAATGATTGGATGGGACCTCTAGAGATCACCTACTTCAGCCTCCCTGCTCAGGCAGGGACACCTAGAGCACGTGGCACAGGGTCACATCCAGGTGGATTTGGAAGATCTTCAAAGAAGGAGATTCCACCACCTCTCTGGGCAGCCTGTTCCAGGGCTCTGTCACCCTCTCAGTAAAGACGTTCTTCCTCACATGGAGATGGAACTTCCTGTGTTTCAGTTTATACCCATTACCCCTTGTCCTGTCACTGGTCGCCACTGAGAAGAGTTTGGCCCCATCCTCCCTATGTTCTCTCCTAAGGATCTTATACATATTGATCCGATCTCCTCTCAGTCTTCTATTTTCTAGGCTAAACAAGCCCATCTCCATAAAATAGATGTTGAAGTCCCTTAACCACCTCCATTGCTCTACACTGGTCCCTCTCTAGAAGCTCCATGTCCCTCTTGTACTGGGGAGCCCAGAACTGCACACAATACTCCAGGTGCGGCCTCACCAGAGCTGAGTAGAGGGGGAGGAGCACCTCCCTCGACCTGCTTGCAACACCCCTCCTGATGCAGACCAGGATCCCATTGACTTTCTTGGCTACAAGGGCACATTGCTGACTCATGATGAACTTGTTGTCAATCAGAACTCCCAAATTCCTCTCCATGCTTTCCAGTAGGTCACCCCCTAATCTGTATGATTCTGATCCAATATCTTTTATCTCCATAGAAAGTCTTTTCATGGTTGATTTAAATTAAGGTCCAAAAATTCTTGATATAAGGATACTTTGTCTTATGGTTCTTATGATAGCACAAGGCCTACCTGAAAGCGCCATGCAACAAATGAGAACTGTAATATGTTTGTCCAGCGATTACTGAGCAATTAATGATGAGATTGCGCCCCTTTGTACTGCAGAAATGAAGAAGCACAGATGCACTTTGTTATATAATTGTCACCTTCACGTTCATGTAACACTTCTGAAATGGGAGGCTAGAGGGTGAGGGTAACTCTGGTAACATCTGCTGATTGCCATTAGATATATGGATGTTCGCAGAAGTTGCCCTTCCTTCCTCCCTCTTTCTTTCTATCTTTCTCTCCCTCTCTCTCTTCTCCCCTATACTGGAGCCCTGCACTGGACCCAGCGCTGCAGTCATGGCCTCACCAAGACTGAGTAGAGGGGAAGGATCACCTCCCTTGACTTTCTGGCAACGCTCTTCCTGATGCAGGAAGAGGATGATTTTGGCCTAATTTAGCCAAGATATACTTTGTGAAGCTTAATAATTTTCATAAGATGTTTGATGGTGATATTTGTTATTTTGCACCCTAAATCTGTTGTCCAATCCTTAACTTGCACCCTTTCTTGCACCCTTTTTATCTAAATAATGCAATCACTTATGTAGTCAGCACAAAGTTCTACATTTGTAGATGAAAGTCCTACATCTGCAATGGGATATTATGGAAGGAAATGAAAGATGAGACAGAATGACAGGAAACAAAGTTTTCTTATATGGAACTAAGGAAAAAGTGATTGAAGAAAAAAAAAAAAGAGTCCTAATTTTTTCAAATCACATTTCCTTTAATAATTCTTACAATAAAACATGCCAAACTAGTGAAAGAGCAAAAGAGACAAGTTAGATTGAAACGACCAAAAGCCTCAATGTAACAATGATCATTAGTTTTCTCATTAGCATAACAAAAATATCTTTACTGTTGAAAAACAGAAAGCTGTACCCTATTTACATCAAGTTGAAGTAGTTTGTGTTGGTAATTATAATCAATCCATGTTTTAAAAAGAAATATTGATTCCTCTCAGTACATACACAATCTTATTTTCCAAAAAGTGGTGCACACCCCCAACATAGTTGCTGCTGTAGAATTTCAGATCATTTTATAAGCACCCTGATAAAAGATTCAGAAAATGCCCTAAATCTCATCATAACATGATTATTCAGTCAGCTTTCCTTTACAGATCTGAACTCATTTTCAGCAAAGGCATGGTAATGGCATGATAATTATTTCGGTTTGTTGCTTTTAGGATGACAGCTGAATTCAAAATGTGTCCTGCTTGCCAGGACAGTCAAAATTTGCCTTACAACTGTGAATATCCAATCCTGAATATCGAGGTGTAATAGCTGTCTTCCTGTAAGACTAATGCCTGCAAACTTAAATATTGTCTTTCATGCTGTGTTGTTTTGCTGTCTGCAGTGTATGGAAGTATATGTGAAGAGAAATGCCTCAGGAATCAAGACCTTTCCTCTTTCATAGTCTGTCATTCACCTACCTGTCGGTAAAATGCATAACATTATGCAAACAATAGCTCAATAACACAATCTTGAAAGGATAAAAAGGTTTAATTTTCCACAGGAGAAGTTGTCTCAGTCCTACATCTACAGATGAAATAACAAACACTGAACTAATTATTTCCAATCAATCAGCAAACTTTCACGTCCAGCAATACTTTGCACTGAAGGAACAGGGAATCCACCTTGCCACTGTGCCTCCTCATAGTGTCATCCATTCATAATTTTTTCATGAAGAAACAACTCATCTATCACTTGGCCAATATTTTGAACGAGCAAAGTTTGTTTTCCCAGGCCATGCTGTTTCTGTGATCATCTCTGGACTGGCCTACTTCTTTCAAATCTTTTCATAGAGACACCACAGGCCACCCTGCATAAGCTATAAATGTGAAAAACTAAAGAGATGAAAGAAATTTCAGTGAAAGTATGACTTCCTCCTGCTATGGGAGGAGCATCCACCCACCTATCTGAAATCTAGAAAGAGCACGAGATGAAGGAGCTGACACACAGCCCTGTCTTTTGGCTACTTCTATGACTAATGTAGTTCTGGCTGTTTCTCTTTGACATTTCTTTCTGTTATGAGAGCAATTGCCATACCTTTTGATGGTGTCCAGGTCTTATTTATGTTTCTAGTTTCTGATCAAAAGGTAGTCCATAAAGTCCATAAAAATAAAAAGCAAAAACAAAAACTCTCCTTCTGCATAAGAGGTAACGGCTTATGTGATACTGGGAAATTGGCACAAAGATAGGTTTCTTGCCCTCAGAGACAGACCCTTGAGGTTCTGTTGTTGCTGTTGTTTGACCAAACATTGTTAAAGTTTTGAGAAATATTTACCAACTTTCACAGCAAGAGAATAGGAACACACTCAATTTCAAGACAAGTTTCAGAGTTCGTCTTCAAAGTTCAGTGCAAACAGTCTGCATAACTCTAGGTGCAATTTCCTACAGGTGGCTAAGCACAAGGTAGATTCATGTTGCTGAAATAAGAACAAAATAATTATGCTTATATTAAAGTAAAAGGCATTCAGCAACTGTTTTACAAGCTTGCTTGGTCTGAAGTGTAGCATGAAATATGATTTTCAACGTGAGAAACTCTCAAACTGTTAAAAAAATGCATATCCAAACAGACTGTTGCAGAAGGCAGGTAAAAGCCTTGAGGCTTACTGACTTATTTATTAGTTGGATTGTAAAGTTTTGAATCAGAGCACCACACCATAAAAACTGATGGCAGGTCATATTAGATCTTCATACCAGTTAGCAAGGAAAAAAAAAAAAAAGAGGGGAACAGATAAAATTTTCAAATATCTTAAGAGGTTTCAATTTCAAAGGTTTTCTTAGAATATGTACTGTGAAGTAAATGTAGAAAGTAATGTTTCTGATTTTTTTTGTGTTATTACTTCAATAATATTTTATTTCTTTCTTAGCAACTTAAAGTATGTATATTCTCTCTTGCACTTTTCCATTTATTAATAAAATAGTTAGTGGACTAAAACCCCATTAATATAATTTGGAATAATTAAAACCTCAAGATTTTAAAAACAATAGCATTACATTGGACTTCCTATGTTTACAAATTAGCTCCTTGGATCTACTAAGAAATGACTAAAAAATGATTCACGTATGCCATTTTCTACAAATATTTTCAATAATAAAGCACAAATATTTTCAATCACTAACTTCTAGTCAACTTAAATGAATAAAAAGACCCACATAGTACTTGAAAGGCTTATTCTGACAAATTCCTTGTTATTAAATTTAAGGTTAGAAAGTCCATTATTAGACAGTGATTTAGCTTCGTCAGTGCTTTGATCTTTGGATGTACATACAGTACATAAGAAAGATCCAAGAACTTCAATATTCACATTATTTTTTTTTGCACACACACCAAAAAAAAAATCCCTAAGAGATTGGAAACATTTTAAACAACAAGTAGCTGAAAAGAAAAGAAGCATAGTCTAAAATTATAAATTTAAGGGATAAAAGTTAAGGCAGGTCAGGGTTTTCCACTTTTCTTTCTTTCTTTTCTTTTTTTTAAGATCCAGTCTTTTTTAAATTGTCCTCTCTGCAGAGATGCTATTATTATTAAAGAGTAAAACCAACAATTTCTTAAGGCTGTAGGACATGGTCTCTGGACTGTTTCAGACAGAAGTAAAGAATGTGGGTCAGCTGCAACATTTTAGCCTCTGATAAGAGTTCCCATAAATCTACTGCCAACACTTATTTTTGATGGAAGAGTTTATGCATTTATTTCACAAATTCTGAATGATCGTAGATAGAAAGGTCATCTTGATCAAAATCATGCATCCTCTGTTCTTTATCTACCTCAAAGGCATTACAGAGTCATGAATGACTGAAGGAAGGAAATCCTAATGAACAGACAGACAAGCATAGTAATCAGAGAGGCCAGTAACAAATATACATTTCTGTTGAATTTGTAAGCTATTAGTGTTTGTAAATTCCTTACAATATGCTAGTTCTGTTATTGCTAAAAAATAATCTAATATAACTGACTTGAATAGTTGTCTGTGCCAACAGAGGAGATTAAAAATCAAAACACTAAAAGCTATATTATTTTGGATTTTTTTTTTAGTAAGAAAATCTGTAGCTTTTTCAGTTTCCAGGAAAAAAAAAACAAAAAACAAAAAAACATAAACATCTTAGCTGAATCCCATGTACTTGACAGCTCTTGAAGCTCAGAATGAAAAATTGCAAGTCTCCCTGATAAAGAGCTATTCCCCTGCAGGGCAGTAGCAGCATTTTGCCTGGGCTGGAGAAGCAGGGAGTTTGCTCCCTGTTGCTATGCGACAGGGTGGTAAGGAGCAGTTCTCCCTTCGTAAAGGCGTTGAGTGGTCCTCTATGAGTGTTTTCACACACAGAGCCATGATTTCCAGAAATAACCTGCTTCTGCACAGACAAAATTATTCAGGGCATTTTTAAAAGGGGAAGGTCCTGTGAGCTGCAAACCACCTCCTCATGTCATTAAGACCATTTCTGTTTTTTTCCTTCATATGATCTTAGGCATTACTTACTCTTTTCTATTAATTTCATTTTTCCCCCTGTGTTGAAGCAATTAATTTGCAGAAAGGTGGGAGCTTGGTTATCCTTTATCTTTTCTTCTCTCTTTCTTGCTTGCTTGCTTGCTTGCTTTCTTGCTTTTTTCTTTCTTTCTCTGTCTCTTTCTCCCTCTCTCTCTCTCCCTTTTTCTTTTTCTTTTTTTCCTTTTTCTTTTTTTTTTCTTTTTCCCCTTCAATACTCTGTCTATTGATATGAAAGATGGCTCTTATTGCTTAAATAAATATGCCCAAATCAGGAAATTAAAATGCTTCTAACAAAAGCTGATTTATGTCCAGTCCTCCCTCCTGTCATGAAAAAATAAACAAAAACAACAAAAAATAAGTACACATTCCTAATTTCTTGTGAAGTTCCACATTTTGATCTTACATTTTATGACAAAATTTATTACTTTCTTTGTCTAATCTAGTTTACCATATGGGGTTGCATCCAAAGAGGAAAGCAGAAGGTTTATCTAAAAGAACAGGCGGCATTTAATGTTATTTTTTTATTGACAGATGTAACTATGCTATGAACAGTCATCCAGATATACATGGTGTTAGGAAAAACTGGAATTTGAGGGAGTAGGGAATTGTCCTATTTGTGAAAACAGTGATTTTCTGTTTATTGGTTTTGTTTACTGGAATGATTTATATGTACACAAATGGGATGTTTTATGTGAAAAAAAAATTACATTTTTTTTTCTTTACTTAACTTTCTGATAAGTTCTGCTAGGGAGAAGATAATGTTCAATCCCCTACAGCCAAGCTTCTTGAACTGTAACATTAGAAGAAGTAATACAATTACTATGGAAATGAGAGTTTGGTTTTAAAGTTTAGAAAGTTAAATAAAATATAATGTTTCACATCTGCTGGTACCAGAACAATCTGCTCTGAGGAATCCACCTTCCATCACATCTGATGCTGATAAAAGCATTATGCAAAATTCAATGAGATATAAGTTAGTTCCGGTGTATAAGTCCACAGGAATAAATACATTCACTTCTGTGAAGACTGAAACTCATGTGAAATAAATAAAATATATTTTTGCAACATCTGTGCAAATTTCCACTGCAAAGAGGGAATATTATTACTTTTCTTAAGAGATCCAATTTATGCACAGATTGTTGTGTAATATTATGACCAGCTGTCAAGACCGAGGCCCATTTATGTGTTTACATCTCAGTGATTTTTTTTTCTTCTATCATATTTTTACTTCGGTTTTCCTTTCAAGATTGGTCCAGAGATCTTGAATAATAGGTAGGAGATTTGAAAGCAGAGACATTTTCAAAATCATACAACCAGGTGGTGGCATCTTTCCTGGCATGATCTCAGTTTCAGACATTTTGTAAAGAAATGTACTAAGAAGTTCGTAAACACCTTTTCAATATTGCTAACTTTTATAGGACATTAGAGTTTCAGAAAGACTTATTTATCAGTTTCCAACATATGGACTCAGACAAGCCTCTATCTTGGGTAGATGTTTCTCTCAGTTTTAAATTTCTTCACATCAATAAACAGATTGGACCCCTTAAATTTTGACATAAGGTATTACATTATCAAGATGATGATCAACTCCCAAATACACTTTCAAGAGAAGTCTTCAACATCTAGATGGTTGGTCTACACAATTTATATATACATATATATATATTTACATATGAGATATGTGAAGTCTATGAAACGTGTATTATGGCCCCATTTAGAAAGCTTATGCCCAGGCTGAATATGGAGTATTGGCACCTGCTCATTGAATCCAAAATGGCAGTTTGGGTATTTTAGGATGTGTAATGGCATCTCTCTGGAATATTTAAATATTTTAAACCAACTCTGAGTAACAGAAAAAAATATGTTTTGAGCCTGCTTCTCTTCTTCTCTGTCTGGCACCTCTGCATAGCTGTGTGCATGTTTATGCAGCTGCAACAGGAAAATGGCAGGAGTCCTGATCCACAAAGACACTGTAGCATGGGACTGCTACACTCAACCCTTCCAACCCAGACCATCTTGTCTCAGGTAGCCACAGACTAACTGCAGAAATGGTAGGTATTTCAAGTTAAGGTTTTGTGCAAGTTAAGGTTTTGTGTTTTGTGCAAGTTAAGTTTAAGCAAGTTAAGGTTTTGTGTTTTTCTTTTCTATTTTATTTTTCTTTCTAATTTGTCAATCTGTAATTCTGCCTGAGTAGCACCACAGGTCTTGTCCTTTCTCATGTGTTGCCAGTTTCTTCCTAGTATAGGCCAACCAGACATGTATTTCTTAAACAAAGTTTTCTTCATCATCTATATACTGGCCTTCATTAACTGTGCATTTCTATGAATAATAGTCAATTTAGGCAAAAGATTCCATACATATGGGATGAGAATTGGACATAGAACACTGGAAGATAGACCTAAAAAATTCAGAACTTCCGTCTGAATACATTTTCTAGTTCCTCACATGTTGTGACATACATATAAAGTATGGGGTAAAAGCAAGTTCTTTTCTTCCAGTTGTTTTGTAATATTTTGTTTACTAATATAATTCTATGTTTTTATTTGATACATCATTTTGTATGAAGGAAGCATTTGAAAAATCAAGATCTCAGACACTCCTATTCTTTTTTGCTTGTACACATTAGATAAATCCAGGAGATTCCAGAATTTTGTAATGCTTAATGACTAACGAGAAGTATATTTGTTAACTCAAGGTTTCAGAAATGTTGCATTTTGTATTTCATCACTGAAATAGAATATTTCACCACAATGAAAAAGTTCTGTATAAAATGGAAGTATTGAATTACCACTTGCAAGCTCTCTATTTTGCATTTGCTGACATTTTTACACATGGATGTTATAGATGGATTAGGTTAGCTTGACTGTATATTTTTATTTGGGAAATGAGACAAAGTTTCAATACAATATTTTATAGAGCATTGAATAATTTAATCCTCCTTTAGTAAATTGACTACTTATCTGGGTATTTAATATTCCCAAACAATAATCTTTGCCAAATTGCATACTTAAAAATAAGTAAGCCTTTTATAAAGCCTCTAGGTTTTTTCTTCATAAAATGTTCAGTGTTTTATACCATACGCTAAATAGAATCCTTTTTTAACACAGTCAGTGAAATACTTTTTAAAGTTCAGAGTTATCAGAAAGATTAGTAATGTCAAAGAATCCCTCTTCTATTCTACCTCTATACCCTATCTGCAGGCAATTTTTTTAACTTCTACATTTCTTCATTTTTAAAATAGAGCTAGGAAAAAAATGGATATAAATATTCTTTCATTTTTCATGTTACTCTTTCTTTTCTTTACATGTAAAATGGGAAGCAGATGGGGAGGGCAGGCCATGGCCACTTCATGACCCATTAATCTGATGTACAAAATTGTGTCTGATACACTTCTGCAATTAAAAACACACGGACTTAGTCATATTCTCAATCATCTTCCATAGTTTAAACGTGGACATCAGAGAGCCCCAAACAGGTAAATACTAAATGACTGAAGTCACCTTCTCAGGCCTGTGCAGTGTTTCATCCATATGTTGGGCTGCTTGGCTAAAGGCTGCCAACATACTGTGCTCAGGTGTCACACACATGTTTTCAGTCCAGAGAAGGAGACTGCTCAGAGCACCCCAGGAGAGGGTGCTTGTGCCAACCCGTGTCCCGGCCACAGAAGGGACTCTCCAGTTCCGCACACTGGTGGTGTCCGTGCGCACCCTGATCGTGACGGGGCAGAACCTCAGGCCCTAGCAGAAGGCTGGGCCTATTTAGCCTAGAGAAGACTGAGAGGAGATCTGAGCAATGTGTACAAATACCTGAGGGGAGAATGTAGGGAGGATGGGGCCAAACTCTTCTCGGTGGTGGCCCGTGACAGGACAAGGGGTCATGGGTACAAGTTGAAACACAGGAAGTTCCACCTCCATGGGAGGAAGAACTTTCCTGTGAGGGTGACAGAGCCCTGGAACAGGCTGCCCAGAGAGGTGATGGAGTCTCCTCTGGAGATCTTCCAAACCCGCCTGGATACCACCCTGTGCCATGTGCTCTGGGTGTCCCTGCTGGAGCAGGGGGGTTGGACTAGATGATCTCTAGAGGTCCCTTCCAACCGCAACCATTCTGTGATTCTGTGATCAATTAACTGTCTGTCTGCTAAGCTATTCACAAAAAATTGGTGGAAGAACTTCACAAACCCTCCTCTTTTCTATTCTTTCCTTTTGCTCTCCTCCTTTATTCCCCAAACCCCCTCCAAATAAAGGAAAATAGAAGATTTTTTTTAACTCCACATTAATTTTAAAATAATTTTCCCTCCCTCCCCTCCTCCTTTCCCCCTCCAAAAAAAAAATCTGGAAAATCTGTTATTGATGTAGAATGTGCCTGGCACTTATGCCCGAATACTTGCAGATACCCATGTTTGCAGGTATCATAATAAAAAAAACTTAATGAAATCCTTCATGAATTCTAAAAAGAAAAAAAAAAAAAAGAGCTTTTTAAGTACAATATCTTGCCAGTCTCAGAATTAAATTGATTTAGCCATGTTAACAGCTTGCACAGCCCAAATTTTTGCTGTCTCTTCCCATTCACCCACTAGATGATAGCGATCATCTTGACACACAGTGAGTTTCATTCAGATAATGTCATCTGTGTTGTACTTACCTCCATGTAAACTATTCAGCTGCAGCAACTTACAGGCCTTTGAAAAAAAGAAACAGGCACTCAAGGACATATGACCTGGGAAATTATAAAATACATGTGTGTGTGTAGAGCTTTGCTAAGTTATTTGATAATAATATCAAAAAGGAGTCAAAAAAGAAACGCTATTTGATCCATACTACCTGAAAAACAAACAAACAAACAAACAAACAAAAAACAGGTTAAAAAGTCCTTCTGTTAAGCATTCTGATTTTATGAAGACGAAAATTGCATATTTCACAAAAAATACTGTTTGAAAGCTTCCGGGCAACAGGTGTCCATACTAACTTCGCTTGACATTTTCATTCCAAACAGGATACATATTTCCTACCAAAACAAAGATAGACCATCAGTCCAGTAATCTGAAACTTGTTGTCTGACAATGACAAATAAAAAAAGCCATCTCAGTAAGGATACTGCTTTATTTTTTTTCCTGTGAAACTATTATTACACTGCTTACACATTGGAAACTAATGCTAATCAAAGATTAGTGAAATTTTAAGGGCATTTATAATTATAAAGCTTAACATTTCAAAGGAAAGCAATTTCAGACTTTTGCATAAGTCTATTCTGCATTTAAATTGCTACCAAAAAATACTTCATTTCTTCAGAGACATTTGGAAATTCTCTTGATGAAAATAAATAACTTCTTATTTTAGGGAATAAAGGAATGTATTAATCACTGATATTCTACTCTTCATCACAACACTTTTTTTCACTAGCTTTACATTAATCCTCTCCCTGTAGGTGATCTCCACACAGAAATGTAGGACAGTACATATACCTGAGATTCAGCAAAGCTTGGAGGAAAGGAGTCATGTTGTGTGGATTATTTATAAAGTATTTACCAAGTATCTCAGAAAAAAAGGAAATCTGCAATAAATTGTTGGAAGCAATTTGAACAAATAGGAGTTTTGCTTTATCTTTTCTTGATCTAGCAAGTATTTGTTTTGCTTGTGCTTATAGCATATGCATAAATAATAATGAATCAGTATCACTTTTTACCAAAAACAAAATAGTAAAATAGTTTAGAAACTCAGTCATATCTTGGACGCACACTCCTTATCATTACACTCTTCTGTCTTTCTGATTGAAAGGCAAAATAAATATATTTTTGTAAGTTTCATGTGGTGAGAGAACAAACGTGTTTTCTTTTATTGTTGTACCATGGGTAAAATAATAATTACCAATGATAAAAGAGTAACAGAAACTGTTCTCTCCTATTTTTCTTAAAAGGACAAAAGACTTTATCTGTCCCACTACTCATTTTAAGAACTACTGAGATGTAATAAAAGAGCTGAGATTATCTCACAGCTATGAACAAGAGCCATATATGCATATTAATAGTGCTTTTTTTTTTTTCTTGTGGCATTGTTCTAGATGGATATAATCTATGGAATTGATGAGAGACTGTTATAAAAAATATTTTTTTTTCTGTTGCTACAATGTCATAGCTGAATGTGGTGGGAGGAAGAGAGACTCCAATGATCTAACTCCATGATATTCTAGAAAGCCTGGTACATCTCCAGTGCTTATAATTCTTACCTACACTCCCTCAGTGAACCTGCCTCTTTCTAAATTCCTTACAACAATCTCTATGAATTTTGAAAAGGTTTTGACATACAAATCATCTCACCAAGGAGCTATGGTGATTGCAAGTATACACCATCCTCTCCAAAATTATTAAAATCCAAGCTTAAGTGACAAAACATAGCATTTTAGAAAGCATGCAGACATTTTGAGAGCAAAGATTAATAAAAAAAGTCCCTAAAGACAAATGATAACTACCTACAAACAACAACTCTGTCTCATGGAAAATTAGAAGAAAAAGCAACAACAAAAACCCAGTATTTCAGAAGAAAAGTGATTGACCTGAAAGCAAAATATGTCCGAAGAAACAATGTCCTATCTTGACCAAGGAGAATGAACTAGATGATCACCAAAGGTCCCTTCAAACATCAACCCATTCTAAAATAACAAAAAGAAAAATGATCTCCAAATTTGTTCTTGAACATATAGGCATTTAGACCAATAACTGTATTCCCTTCCCTCCTCCCTTCTTTTTATTTATTCTCACAAATGACTAGAGCCCAGTAAAAAGTTACTAAAAGAGCTTCATTTATTCACACACACAGTTTTAGCAACATTTGAGTTGTATGGGACATCTATCCAGGCTTTTGGGTGCCCGTTCAGAAGGGCACACACATATCTGATATATCTGGGGTTAAAGCTGCCAGCTACATATGAATATTTTGGATACACCAGTCATCTTGAATGATACCACATGCCTATGTGTGGACTATTGAATGAAATCCTGCATTTCATGATGAGCTGAATCACCCAGTAGGCTCTACTGAGTAATTTGCCATTGACTGCTGTATGTGTTCAGGCCCCTAGTTGATGTTCACACATCTAGAATTATACCTAGATGACTCAATCTCTAACTGAATTGCACTCTCATCTTTTAGATCAATGATTAGCAATCATTGTCTTTTCTATGAGTATTTGTTTTATTAAATTATTTACTGATCTTACCGTCATTCTTGTACATGACAGAAGGGCTGGGACTCAGTGTGCCTACTTTGGTAAACTTGATTCAATTGCCTAAACATTTGCATTTATTGCCATTTGAGATGCAGTGCATTATTATCTCTCCTCACCTCCAGCTACTAGCCTGAAGACAGTGGGTCTCCCATTGGTTCTTTGCCATATCTGCCAGCTTTGTGCAGATGTCTTCAGTGTCCTATGACACCTTAAATGGCATTCGATGTCCATGTTTAGCAACTGAATCAGCCCTCAGGTGTCAACACAGAGATAGCTACAGTTGAGCTAGTCACTGAAGGCTGTTGCTACAGCTAATGGAAGGAAACGAGGCACAATTTATTTAACCAATTTAAATAATCTGCAGTAGGATGAAATGACTGGAAATCCATAAGTGTCTCTTTCTTTCCATTCACTATGAAGAGAAACACAGATGACTAACTCAGAGACCTACATTTTAATCTGTTTCACTTAGTCTGTATTTGGTTAGATGAATTCCATACAGTGTGACCTGATTGTGATGCTGCAATCAAATACATGAAATAATAGATTTTTGGTAACTTCAGATATGATTGTGTTAAAGAGAAATTTCTAAAGACTTGAGCATTATTTCCAAGCTACATTTCATTCTCCATTAAGACCACTACTGGGTGTGCATTGTGACATTTCAGCTCCCTATTTATATTTATTTCCTTCTTCCTTTCACTTTAAATATACTATTTTTAAAAAAGCGTTATTTAAAAAAATCTACTAACTTTTCGATATTATGTTTTATCCTTTCTCTCACCAGCAAAAGAATAGAAATGAAAATATTAATATATTGTTTTAATTAATTCTCTTTTGATTCACTGGAACTGCAATCAATACTTGTTTCCTGATACAGAACAGACAGCATGCACATTATCTTCTCTTTATTAAAAAAAGGTTGACACTTTATGAAATTCAATATATCTAAATTATAGCTTTCATAGAGATTCATCTTTAGTCCACTGTTTTCAGTCATACATAATTATAGAAACTTTAAGTTCTCAGAAGTCAAAACAACAAATGCAGTTTATTGCAGCTTTAATTTTGTCAGATGTGAATTTGCTTTAAAGTAATTCTTATAGGGAAACTTCATAAAGGAATGAACCTTATCAACTGTTTAATTCTGTAGTCATAAAAATGATAGGTTATTAGTGATTGAAAAAAAAATCAGAAATTTTGGCTGGGGGCACAGGCATTTTTTAGAAGTATGCCTGTAAGGTGGAAAAGTTTTTATATTAATGGGGAAAAGAATATAATCCATGAAAATCCTAGTGAGGCAAGGGATTGGGTGCCAAATTGCCCAATTTCCAAGCAAAATATTTCAATCTTCTTATATTCTAACACTGCATAATCTGTAGGGTACTGGACTATTTAAAAGTTCTCCAGTTAGCTAGAAAATCTCCTCAGAACATAACAGCAAGCATGTATTCATGCCTAATGGCATCTCTTTTGAAGTGCCTATCAGATTTTCAGCAGTTAAGGCTGAGGAGGAGAACACAGACACACACAAATGTTTAGGTGTCGTAAGAGTCCTGAAAAAAGAGCGTTAGTACCAAGATGTTTCAGAACAGCTAATTGATGTGAGTGGTTATTCCAGGTGATCTGCAATCATTTTTCAGTCTGAGAGAGGAATATAGGATTTCCCCACTAGTCGCTTATTCTTAGGAACAAATTGAAGGATGGAATCTACATAAAGTTCATATTTGCTATGGTTTCCTTAGGAAGTTAAGTGAGCCTAAATTTTATAAGGATTTCCAGAAATCATTACATTCCACATAACTTGCAATGCATTCCAGTGAAGAGGTCCTCCTTAGAAAATTTAGGCTTTATTTTTTTGAAGAAGACTAGATTATCCTGCATCAGATTTGGGTGCTGAGATTTTGCTTTATTCAACTGCTCATTTTTGAAACATTAGAAATTGTTGTAAAATGTCAGCATCTTTTCAGCATACTATTAATTCAATATTCAGATACTTCACATCATAGACTATGAAAGAATTCACTTATTTTCCTTAGACCAATGCTATCTGTCCCTTTAAAAAAAATCTGTCTGGTTTCAATGTGCCTTGCCTATGTAGGAAAGAAGAGTGTAAGCGTCCCCTGACTTGGAGAACATATTCAGTTCTCAAGCAGTCAGTGAAGGCTATAGCTGCCAGCAAGGGGATTGGAGACTAAGGACAGGAAAAGCAGAGGGAAGTCATAAAAATGTTGACTCACAAGGAAAGAGCTGTAAGGTAAGGAGACAGGGAATTTCTAGAAACATGAAAATAATTAGTAACTTATTCCCAGATAAACCAAGAATGTCTGTAGCTCTTATGAGAATCAGTACAAGAGGCAT
Organism: Tinamus guttatus; assembly: GCF_000705375.1. The sequence continues at coordinate 100,595 of NW_010586136.1, forward strand.
GTGGAGCTGCTGGAGAGAGTCCAGCGCAGGCCTACAAGGATGATCAGGGTCCTGGAACATCTGCCCTATGAGGAGAGGCTGAGGGAGCTGGGCCTGTTCAGCCTGGAGAAGAGAAGGCTGAGAGGGGATCTAATCAGTGTCTGCAAGTATCTCAAGGGAGACATGGGGAGGATGGTGCTGGCCTCTTTTCACTGGTGGCCACTGACAGAACTAGAGATAATGGCCGGAAACTGAAGCACCAAAAGTTCCACAGGAACTTAAGGAAAAAATTCTTCACAGTGAGGGTGACAGAGCACTGGAACAGGCTGCCCAGAGAGGTTGTGGAGTCTCCTTCTCTGGAGATCTTCAAAACCCACTTGGATGCAGTCCTGTGCCACATGCTCTAGGTGCCACGTGCTGCGTGTGCAGGGGGTTTGGACTAGATGACCTCTAGAGGTCCCTTCCAACCTTAAGCATTCTATGATTCTATGACTTTGGAACATCGAAGTATTTTAGAGGGGGTCTTACATGCACGTATCTTCACGGTTGCTTTATAATTTCTTTGTACAGTCCTACACATTCTTTAGACATTCTTTTCCTATGTATCACATGTACTCATGTGTACATTTCTGATAGTGAAGAATGACAGGATAATAAAAAAATCTCTAAAAAGAATTTTTATAATTTAATTTGGTTTATTTGACAACAATAATAGAGAGATTTCCATTTGTATTTATTCATTAAAAAACAGATAAATGGAGCAATGAGAAACTCTTATTCATAAAACTCTGCATAGAAAGCTGTCAAAAAAGGCTCATCTATTTTGCAAAGTAGCATGTTTTTAATATGCAACATGTTTTAACATGTGACATGTAACATGTTAACATCTGTTCAAACCCTGCAATATTAATTCAAGCAAAATATAACTGTTTAAATTATTTGTGATTTTCGTAGTATTTTTGTGTGAAAATTGTTTTAATGATGTTAATAATTTAATTAATGAACATTTCTGGAAAGGAGGTTTTCTATTCTAATTAACATTACCTTTTTGAGTATCATTTTCTTATAAATATATTTTTTCAGCCTGTACATACACCCAAATAAATTTAACAAAAATAAAATTGTTCCAAGGCTTGCCTTAACCTGACTTCTTAGTAAAAAAAAGAGTTTGTGAAATTGCTAATTGGAACCAATGAAACACATCTTTGAAGGTTGGTACTTGTTTCATTGTGGTTCAAAATGATTTCCAAAGAGGTATTTTTGGTCTCTCTTTTTTTTTTTTTTTTTCCTTTACATGTCTGTGACTTTCTGCCACCACTGAAACATGAGCGTTCAGGTGGAGATGATTCCTATCCTGGACACACTTACACGCCCTATATTCCCCTGGATAGGACCAAAGTCTGAACAGAATGAGAAGGTCCCTCTTCTGTACATCCAAAGGGTGGGTTATATTTCCAGTTTTCCCATGTCCTTGCACTTTCACTATTGTGTAGTAGAAAGGAGCAAATGTATTCAATGTCAGACATGATTTGCTCTATTATCCTGAATTTTCTCACTTTTTTTTGGACTAAGACTTCAGTGTATTTACCTCTTTACATCTTGCCTCAGGCAGTAGACCAAGATTCTCATGTTTTCACATTTGTCACTATTCCATAGGGTTGTACGTCTAGTGTCAATGATAGATACTAAAGGAAAAATAAAACAAAATAAAATTGGCTCTATCTAGAAGACCAATAATTTCCTACATATATTTGCCTTTTGCTGCATACTGAATTTTGAAATTCTCAATAAATAGGACAGCATTTTTTGAAGAAATGAAAATATTAAATTTTAAAACATAACAGAGAAACTTTAATGAAAATAGATAAGAAAATCAAATTCAGTGGAACACATACATAGTGGTATAATATATGCTTTTTCTTTACATGTTTAGCATATTTCGAGGGGTAAAAAACTAATGATTTATTTTTGTATGGATGTCATAATACGTTTCAAAGTCTCATACATTCAAACCAAAGCAAAATCCTTATTTCTGCTTCAAGATTTTCTTAGCCATCACTTTATTTTCTTACACATTTTTAGAGAAGTGATATAATGTTCATAATAAACTATTTTTGCAATCATTAGAAAAATCTACCCCATAGAAATGGAGTGTATCTGTGTAATTAATCTGCCTTTTTTGTGCTTCCTAAAAGCACATCCTAAAAGTGATAGAAATGAAAAATAAATACATACATACAAGTTACTTTCTGTTTAACAAAATCATTCTTCACCTCTTATTCTCTCTTTAGGACTTTTGTAGAAATTCCAAGGCACAAAACTCCTTTTGACGTTTTGACATAAAGCTGATATCCAAACTCTCCAATGGCATTCCAATGTGCCATAACTTTAATCCTGTGGATGACATGTTCTAACTAATTTTTGACATTGCAGGTGGACAGCAGAATCTTCAGAATGACGTCTGTCAAAACATGAAAGCAAATTATGACAGTGTTTTATGAGACAAACTGAATGACTGTCTTACTCTCACCTATCATATTTATTATTGGCAATCTCATATAGCTGGATTTCCAACCAAATAGTTTTCAGATACTTATTAAAAAAAACTTCAGACCTGCACATCTACTTCCACCTATCATTCTTCCTGTTCAAAGAGTAGAATCTTGTGAATATCCCCAGAGAAATACTTGGCAATATTTCCAGTATGGCCAGGATATCAGGCTTATCAATGGAGCACGAAAATCTTCCTTTTCATTTACTACATAAAGAGTACTTGCATGCCTGTGAAAACAATACTTATTTGTCTTGTATGTAAAACTCTTCCGTACCCCTGAAAATCATCTTTATGTATGCACCACGCATGTCATACCAGTTTCCCTAAAATAATTTCTTGTTGGTTTTGCATTAGAAATATGATAATTTTCACACACAATGATAAATTGAGAAAGGTCTTCTATGTGCATTAAGTAACTCATTTTAAATGAGCTCCTTGATAGAAAATGCAACAATCAGTTCAATAAATAGGCTTCAAACCATGAATTCCTTCAGGAAAAAAAAAAAAAAAAAGCATAATTCAAAGAAAACTGTCCCTTTTGCTTGGACCCCTATGTATCAAAAACATTTTCCTAGGGATGTTATTCTCCATCATGAACACTTTAGCTATAATGTCTGTAAAATATAAGCCCGACTTTGGCAGTATCAGATTCACAAACAGTCTGTCAACTGTAGGTCCAATCGTCTTCCAAACAAATAGTCGAGTTCATGAATCGTATGATTTATTCAAATACAACATTTGCAAAGCAGGTTTTGGACGTCAGTACAAGAAATTCTATATTATAGCATGGGATTTTTAGCTAGCTCTGATGTACAAATGTGCAATCATCACTCACCCCAGAAGATGGGAGGCGGCTCTCAGTCTTGAGTCTCCTCAGGCAGCGTCCCAACCTGAGGGGAGGAAAGGGGATTCAGCCCATCAACTGATCCAGAAGTTATGATGGAATATTCTCTCCTCCTCTTTCCTCCTTAGTTCACCTTTTATACTTTTTTTTTACATTTAGGTGGAGCTTGAGTGACTGTAGTCATACTTACTTTTTTATTGATTGGTGAAAAAGTCTCTTGCTTTCATTTAGAGTCAATCAAAAATCTAGAGAGCATGTTCAGTGAGGAAGTGAGTAACTTTTGGGGTGGCAGCGTGCATTGGCATTATAATGAGATTATAATGAGCAAAGTTTAAGCAACGTCCATCCAAAAGGAGTGATTTGCCACCCCTCCTGGATCAGCACCAGACATGTTATCATATAACTCCTAATAGGCAGCTACTCTCAACAGCATGTCACAGGGCGTACAACAGAATTCAGCCATGGTGCCTTCATGCTGCTCCACCCTCCATTACTCCTCTTTGCAGCTGTGGGGAGGGCAGATTGTGCTGCCTAGGGAAGCATGGAGGAGCAGAGTCTGTGCATACTAACCATCTTGGAAGTGGCAACTGTGTCTCATCCCAAACAAGCTTCTATAATGCCAAAACTTCTGTTAAGCCATAGTTTTTCTCCAAGTTCCTCCTCTCAAGCAATTCTTCCACAGTGGATCAGGAAGAAATAAACAAAGGAAAATAGATTAACTAAGAAGATACCTACTCACTTCTTTCCTGCCAAAGAGCTCGCAAGCCTGATCACATCAACCATGACAACTAAGACCATCAGGGATCACAGCCATCAGCACTAATTTTAAGAAATCATGAGGTTGTGTATTCACAGCTAATTTATATAAGGATATTAGACATAAATTAATAATTAATATTTTTGTATATATAGTAGTAAGTAGTGATAATTATTCATGAAACGTGTCAATGAACATCTAGCAAAGCAGTCTAGCAAAAAAAATGAAGTCTAGAAAAGTTTTATTTTTAAGTTAAAAATTGGACTGATTCCTCTAGTTCCATTACAGTCATGTATGTTACAAATGAAGATACACTCACAATACATACACATTTACATATATGCATACACTTATATGTATGTATGGAGGTAGGTAAGTATTTAATTGAAACAACTAGAATCATAACCCTGGATTTCAGCAGAGCATATTTTTCACTTATGCAGGAATCTGCTTGGTGAGATCCCAAAGGAAACGGCCTGGAGGACTAAGTGACCCTCAAAAGATGGTTGATTTTAAGGATAACCTCCTCAGAGCACAAAATGTATCCATTCCAGTTTGTCAGAAGTTGAGCAGGAGTGGCAGTAGGTCAGCATGGATAGGCAGTGTACTCCTAACTGTGCTTAAAATTCAAAAATGAAGTACAGAAATGGAGCACGGACAGGTTACTCAGGAGAAACAGAAACATCGCTTGAGCATGCCGAAAGGGAGCAGGAAGGGCAGTTTGTGCCGTAAGGAAGGCCAGCTGGGAGCTAAAAGTCATTGAAATGCTGTCAGAAGCAATGTCCTTACAGTTAAAAGGGCCATTCAACAAGGCCTGTGAAGGAAAAGAGTATCAAGTCTGGCGACAGGAAGCAGATTCAGCAACCAGGTCAAGACAGAAAGTCAAGTCAGCAAGTCATGATGAGGATAATAGGACAGAGTGCACTCTCAGCAAGTGTGCATATGATATCAAGTAGCAGGGAGCACTTAAGAGCAGCATTGCTCTTAACAGAAGGATCTTCACAAGCTGAAAAAAATGGGCCAGCAGGAATGTCACAAAGTCAAATGAAAAGTTCTGTGGAAGGGGAGGAATAAACCCCATGCAACATTACAACCTAGGGGCTGCTCTACTGGAGAGGTGCATGTCAGAGAAGGTCTTGGTGACCTGGCTGATAATAAGCCAGCAATGCACCCTTGTGGCAAAGTAGGTAAACAGACTCCCAGGTTGCATTAGAAAGAGCTTACCAGCAGGCTGCAGGAGATGGTTCTGCTCTACGCATCTGTGGGGAGGCCATAAACAGAGTACTGTGTGAAGTTCTGTGTTCTCCAGTACAAACGCAACATGGATCTCCTAGAGTGCGTGTACTAGAGGGTCACCAAAATTGCTGGGAGAACAGGAAGACTGAGGAAAGACTGGGAACTGGAGTTTGTTGAGCCTTAAGAAGAGATGGTAAGAGGGAGAAGGTATTGCTGCCTATAACAATCTAATCAGAATGAGATGATACAGAGAAGCTGGAGTTAGACTCTTTTGAGAAATGCATAGTGAAAAGGAACAAGGCAAGGGACACAAGTTGTTGTATGATAAATTTGGAATTAATCTGAGAAAAAAAAAACACTTCTATTGTGTGAGTGGTCAAATACTGGAATGGATGTCCAGAGAGACTGTAGCAGTCTCCATCCCTGGAGATATTCAGAACCTGTCTGGACACATCCCTGAATAACTTTCTGTAGTTGGTTATGACTCTGGTATTATAACACAAGATCTTATGATGTCTGGAAAAATAAACTGCTTTTGGATAAAAAACAAAGGTCTAGAAGGAATTATATGTTACTGAGTTATATGAAATTTCAAAAGTATTTACTATAATCCCCTTTCTATGGTTGTCCAACATTTTCTGAAAGCTAGTCAAACACTGTTGGAAACACAAAAAAATTGAAGCATCATAGGCTTTCAAGGTCCAGAACTGATTAGGGAATAGGCGCTTATATTATTTTTAGACTTTTTTAAAAATTATTTGGCTCTATAGTATCCTTATGAGAGCTATGAAGAAACTTATCTTTTTAATTTTATTTAGGAAAAGATTTCATTTCCAGCAGCAATAATTGAATTAGTAATAAATTATTATTGTATAATTTCTATAATATGGAAGAGATTTCGATGAAAGATGACATCTGGACTTCCATCCCTGTTACAGGCTGCTACAGTTATCAGAAATAGCTAAAAGTTCAAATATGCAAAGATGTGTCATCACAAAGTGCATCATGAAATTCATTTGCTTAATCAGCAATATGGTCAGGAATTCTTTTATAAGATGGAAGTAGTCATTTGCTGAAATTTATCAGACATTAAAGTAATGTGAGTCTACTTCAGACTTCCTTTATTACAGTTGCTAAGATATATGTGAGATGTTTAATCTCCTTTTTAATATTGTTTCTGGTTCCTGCTGTTTTGTAAGATTTAACTCTGGCAAAGTAAAGCAGTTTGGGATGTCACAGAATCACAGAATGGTTGAGATTGGAAGGGATTTACAGAGATCATCTAGTCCAATCCCCCTGCTCAAGCAAGGACACCTAGAGCACATGGCACAGGGTCACATCAAGGCGGGTTTGGAAGATCTCCAGAGAAGGAGACTTCACAGCCTCTCTGGGCAGCCCGTTCCAGGCCTCTGTCACCCTCTCAGTAAAGAAGTTCTTCCTCATATGGAGATGGAACTCCCTGTGTTTCAACTTGTAGCCATTACCCTTTGTTCTGTCACTGGCCACTACCAGGAAGAGTTTCACCCCTCAGGTACTTTTACGTATTGATCAGATCTCCTCTCAATCTTCTCTTGTCTAGGCTAAACAAGCCCAGCCCACTTAGTCTTTCCTCATAAGACAGATGCTTCAGTCCCTTAACCATCTGTTTTACGCTGGACCCTGTCCAGAAGTTCCACGTCCCTCTTGTACTGGGGAGCCCAGAACTGCACACAGTACTGCAGGTGTGGCCTCACCAAAGCTGAGTAGAGGAGGAGGATCACCTCCCTCGACCTGCTCGCAACACTCTTCCTGATGGAGGCCAGGATCCCATTGGCCTTCTTGGCCATGAGGGTACGTTGCTAAATCATGGCTAACTTGTTGTCAACCAGAACTCCCAAATCCCTCTCCTCAGAGCTGTTTTCCAGCAGGTCAACCCCTAATCTGTGTGGCAGCACAGCCCTTGGGAGTGTCAGCCACTCCGCCCAGTTTGCTATGGTCCACAAGCTTTCCCTGGGGGACACCACTGGCCACAGGCCTCCAACAAGAATCAGCCCTATTTATTAGCACCCTCAGAGATCTGCCCTCTGGCCAGTTCTCAATCCACCTCACTGTCCACTCATCTAAACCACACTTCCTAAGCTTTCGCATGAGGATGTTATGGGAGACTGTGTTGAAAGCCTTGCTGAAGTCAAGGTAGACAACATTCACGGCCTTCCCATAGTCCATTCAGTCAGTCATCCCATTGTAGAAGGCTATCATCAAGTTTGTCAGACTCAGCTTTCCCTTGGTGAATCCATGCTGACTACTCTTGATCACCTTCTTTTCCATGATATGATGGTCTGTAGGATGAGCTGCTCCATTACCTTTCCAGGGATGGAGGCTGACCAGCTCCTCCCTCTTGCCATATTTGAAGACTGGAGTGATGTTGGCTTTTTTCCAATCCTCTGTCACCTCCCCCACTCTCCATCACCTCTTGAGGATGATGGAGAGCAGCTGAGCAATAACCCCTGCAAGGGCTCTTCGGTGCATGCCATCCAGGCCCATGGATTTATGGGTGTCCAGTTTGCCTAAATAATCCCTGACCCAATCCTCCTCAACCATCGGAAAGTCCTCCTCTCTCTTGGTTATCTCTCCTGTCTCCGGGTTCAGTACATGGTGACTAGCCTTAGCAATAAAGACTGAGGCAAAGAAGGTATTTAGCAACTTGCCTTCTCTGCGTCGTCCATCACCAAGGCACCCGCCCCATTCAGCAGTGGGCCAGTGTTTTCCCAAGTCTCCCTGTTGTTGCTGATGTATTTATAGAAGCCCTTCCTGTTGTCCCAGACATCTCTTGCTAACTCTAATTCCAAATGGGCCTTGGCCTGCATTCCCTGACAATGTGCCTATATTCTTCCCATGTGGTCTGGCCCTTCTTCAATATTATGTATATGCTCTTTTTCTCATTAATTTTATCCAACAGCTCTTTGCCCAATAATTTAATATTCCAATATGCCAATTTAATATTCCAGTTGGTATAAGAAGACACCATTATATTTAGTGTCCATCACTAATTGTCCATTTCAAATCTCTTCAAAACACATCGGGATTCATTACACATTGGTTAAATAAACTTGGAGACTCAGTGATTTCTCCCACAACAGGCCTTTCAGGTAATCAAAGGAGAACAGCATTATCTAAACAAGAACAAGCAGACAAAAAAACAAAGTGTTCAAGTGAATTTACTAATTGTAAAATTGGTGGGTTTGATTGCATATTTATTGATTTTTCTAACAACTGAATAAATTCTGAAGAACTTAATAAATAGTTGCTTATAAAGAAGCGCTTGCTGCAATGTTCATCACATATAAATATTTGCTAAATTTACTTGTATATGCACAATAGGTTACCACTAGTAAATAGTTCCACATGCTAAGCAGATTGTTTTCTAATCATTGCAGAGATGTTTTAAATAAGACATCTTAACACTGCAGTGATTTCAAGAGGCTTTGTTTAATTCAATAAGAAACTCCATCCCATTTCACTGTGTTGAGTGTGTTGTGCATTAGACATTTCAGAGCCTGTGATTTTTTCATTCACCTAGTTCAGCTCTGGTATTGAGCTGTAGTAGAAGCTTATGACTGCATCATCCTTTTGGTATCAAAATATATGACTTTGCTCAAAACTACTTTTGATTTAATGGAGATTTGTGTGACCCCTGTCAGGGGGTTGCATCCATTAAACCCCTTTTCTGGTGAGGGGTAGAGATAATGTTTTTTTTTAAAGCGCCTATGCTAAGACACTCAGTGCTGACTTATGCAGACAGCCCCAGAAGATATGACTCTCTTGTATGATTAAATATTGATATCCCAATCAAAATTTTCTTTACTACTTTCTCTCTTTCTAGTTCAATCAGGCTTCCTCAGTTTGCACCTACCTTGTGATCATGACCATCTTTCTTCATTTGCAGACCTTGCAAACATATTTGGGTTCAATTTAGCATTCTCCTTTGTGTTTGTGTACCATTTGCAGAGTGTTAGAGATGCAGCTTCATTAGTAAATCCACATATTTATAAGGAGCTCATTTAGTCTATGAAGCTGATGTTTATGTAAGGCTCATTATGTGTTCTGCTAATATCCTTACACTGCAATGAAGTTTAAACAACAAATAGATATCTTTTACTCCTGAACTTCTGCACATAAATGCTGCTGAGATTTTGCTTGAAAAAGCAATAATGCTAATTAGGGAGAATCATGCAAAATTAACTAAAGCTAAAAAGCAGACACACTGGGTCACATTGGGCTACATAAGTAGGCTTTTAATTGCTAAAATGTCATATGTAGAAGGTTTAGATGGACATGGCCCAACCTGTTTATAGTTACATTCTTCTTTATTTTGATCAGTAAAAGGCATTTCCCACCTTACTTCCAGTAACTACATTTTCTCTGCTTTTTTCAGTTGAGTTTCTGTAACCAAGGTGCTTCTTCATTACTTTCTTACATCTCCCACTCAGATAAACACTGATGTTTAGTTTCTTTCTCTTAGCTTTTCTCTTCACATGGTTCTTTACACATGGTTCATTCATACCAACAAACTTTATATTCTGAGGCTTGAAGTAGCAGGTATACATGTATTGTTTTGTTAGTAATCTAAGTTCTCGGTGCTGCTTCCAATTTGTCTAGTCGGTTTGTTAAACAGAGAGCAAATACACAAGTTAGCTTTTATGTCCTGAGAAACACTCTAGAACACTTTGCCTTTTCTACCCGAACCTTAGCAATATAATCCTATAGGTCTTCCTTAACAAACTACATCTTTTATCATTCTATGGCTGCTTAAAACTGTGCTATTGGGAGCATTGCCTTTCTCACTTATTCAACTCAGTGGCCATTACTGGGATTTTCTCCAGTATCACTACCCTTTCCCATAAGACTAAATAAATCAGAGTAGTCTTAATAGGCATAATTCCTTGTCCTGGTCACTCCTTTACAGTGTAGCAACAGGAACAAATATGGTATCTCTTAAAACTGTAGATTCATCTTCAGTCACCTTTGCAAATGCCGTAAAACTGTAAAATGAAGAAAAAAATGAATGTGATTATCTGCTATTATAGAGACTTTTACAGCAGATTTGGACAGGGTCTAAGAGTAAACCAGGGGAAAAAAAAAGGGTAGTTTACAAACTTCTGTTGCCAATTTGTTGTTCTTTGTGCGCATAGTAAATTGTCACATAGTTGTCACACATAACTACGACTGATATATATGATATATCTTTAGGCAAAGAGAAAGGAAACATGGAGAAGGAGGAAAAAACAATGAAAGCAGTAAAATGCAAATAAACTGCCTGAAATATATTTAAAAAATGTATCAGAAGTTTCTGATCTTCTCTATTTAAATATTTTTCTTTCATTTTCTGACTGTTGGATATGTAATTGTTTTGTTTGCTTTTTACTTTTTTTTTTAATTCTGAAAATAACTGCTATTTCAAGTTCAATTCAAATCCACCATGCTATTGAAAAGACACACAGTGTGCTCTCCCACAGAGACCTGACTTCCTCTCCTTTGTTCTTTTGTTTTCTTTCCACCAAAAATGAGAAGTGATTCGAAATGAAAGTTTCTGGTGGTCCTTTTTTTGTCCAGAAAAAAACACACCATTTAGGAGGGATCATTAATGCAATTATTTTATAGTTTATATATTCCTCTTACAGAGTAACCTGAAGACTGCTGAACTAGTCTGTGACTGCAAGGATACATTCCATGTTCAAGTTCTTGAATAACAGAACTTTTCAAGCAATAAAAATCATAATTATTATGGTCCCCTTAATCACTTAACTTCTCTATATATTATGTAGGTTTCATGATTATGAAACATGACCAGAACATGGTTAAAATTGGAAGAGACTTCTGCAGATCATCTAGTCCAGGATATCCTGCTCAGGACAGGGTCAGCTATAGCAGGTTGCTCAGGACATTATTCAGTCAGGTTTTGAAGATCGCCAGTGATGGAGACTCCGCAACCTCCCTGGGCAACCTGTTCCACTGTTCAGTCACCACTAGAAAATAATGTCTTTTACATATGCTTAAAAAAACCCTCCTGCATTTCATTGTACATTCATCGCTTCTTGTCCTGTCACCGGACATGACTGACAAGAGTCTATCTTCTTTAGCGTCTCCCATCAAATGTTTATACACATTTATAAATTTTCACCTGAGCCATCTCTTTTCCAGACTAAACAATCCTGACTCACCTGATTTGCACCCAGGTGTGGCCTCACCAAGTGTGAGTAGGTAGTAAGGATCACTTTCCTTAACCCAATGCAGGTTCAGGAGGATGTGGTTGTTTTTTTTTCACAGGGGCATATTGCTGCTTCATGGTCAGCTTATCCACCAGGACCTCCAGGTTCAAAGCTGCTTTCCAGTGATTTGGCCCCCAGTTTGGACTAATGCAGGAGATTTTTACTCCCTAGGTACAGGAGTTCACCATTACCTTTACTGAACACTACGATGTTCCTGCAGACTTATTTCTTCGGACTGTCAAGGGTCCCCTGAATGGTCATGAAAGCATTTGACATATCAACCACTCCTTCCAGTTTTGTATTATCTGCAAATTTGATAAGGATGTATTCTGTACCATTATCCAGGTCTTTAATGAAAATGTTAAACAGTATTGGTCCTTGTATCAACTCATGGAGTATACCACCAGTGACTGGCCTCTATCTGGTCTTTGTGCCACTGACCACAACCTCACATTTAACACTCACATTCAACTTAGAAATGAGATGGACTTCTTGTTGCACTCAAAAAAAGCTTCTTGAATTCATGGACTAGATGACCTCTAGAGGTCCCTTCCAACCTTAAGCATTCTATGCTTCTATGATTTAAAATATATCCTCAATTATTAGAAAGCAATCTGCGTAGCATGTGAAACCATTTAGAAGTGGTTACCTATTGTGTATATGCAAGTAAATTTAACTGATATTTAAATAAGTGATGAACAAATGTCTCATCGTATCTCCATGCTCCCAATGAGACTGTAGCCCTGCAACCACATACAGACTTGTAGTTCCTCCTGTTTCTTCTCCTTTCTGCATCCATTAGTGTATTGGCACTACAGAAAGGCACCCAGCCGTGCTCATTTCCCAGGAAAAAAAAAAAAAAAAAAGGTATGACAGTTTCCTCCATGATGCCATCCTACATACACTTTCTTATTTGTGTGCTTATGCTGATAGTGGGACCCTTTCAGGACTGCTTGTTTGTTTGTAAGGTCCACCCTTTTCACATCACCCTGAACATCTTGCTTGTTTTTATAATGCGCAGCTAGTAAAAGGTGTGGCATGATAATTTGGAAGGTAATAAAGACATTAGATATAAATTAGCACTGCAGAAAAAGAATAGAGAAGAATGGAGAAGGAAAGACCAATGAAAAACAGAAATGAAAAATGAGATTGGGGGCGGATGAAAGCAAGTGTTGCCAAATACATAGTCATCGAAAGACAGAGGAGATCCTGGTGTTATTGTAGTATTACTGTCAGCTGGAGCCTTGGATGCCACAATGATCCTCACTCCAATGGGACAGAGCAAGAGAGGGAACAGCCAAATTGCCAGCTTCCCCAAAGTGAGATCAGGTAGGTCTAGTATAGGAGTTTGTTCTATCTGAGACATAATTCTATTCCCTTGTTTTTGATTATCACTTCATGCATTAGCAGATACTAAAATATTTTTTACTGCCTGGAGTCTCTGCAGCTTTTTGACCCCAGTTGTGTGTTCGGGTCATAAGCAACTGGCTTCTCTGTCTCATCATCTTGTTCTGTTTTAGCCTTAGCCCTTCAGTATCATTCATATTGCATGATAATTTGTTCAGTATGTGAGAAGCCAAAAATACATGATGGATTTTACAAAAGCAATACTATCTTTTAACTGGGAAGTTAATGTCCAGAACAAAAATTGAAAACTTCTCTCTTTGAACAATCCAGTAACATCTATGGGTTCTTTATAGTTTTTTTTTTTTTTTTTTTTAAATTAAGATCTAAGTTTTTCACTTTGAATTGGTGAATTGAATCCTAAGTCATCTTAACTTGATCACATCCCTCTCTCTCTATCACATCTCTATACTTCACACTCATGGACTATGTATAGCTGTAATTTTTGATGTATGTTAACTGTCAGACTTAAGTGATTTGCCATATAGTGCCTCAGAAAATATTTTTGTATGATTTCCTGGTGGTGGTGGTCTAATTCTTTTAGGAAACAGGTACTGTAATTTATTTTTCTCAGGGACAGTGTTAAAAATGGCAATCTGTGTTTCTCATATTTTCCTAATTTATCCTTATTTAGTTATTTCCAGAAAGACTTCTCAAACTTTACTTAAATAACAGTTTATTCTGTATATTTTTCTGTATGTGATTTTTCTTGTAGCTGTAGAATTCCTGTATATGTGATGAACTGTATACAAACGCCATAATACCTTTCCTACCTAGTGCATGTAATCTATTGAAATTTGAATACCAGATATTTTATATCATATATGTTAGAGGGAGTTCATATTGAAACAAGCTGTGAAAAGTAAAGCATTAACAACAGAAAAATAATTACTGAACAGCATACCTAATTTGTGGAAATTAAACAGACTTCAAGGATCTCGAAAGTATGTTTCTGACAATCACCTAAAGGCATCCCTCAAGCCAGCAAAAAAAAAAAAAAAAAAAAAAAAAAAGGAAAGAAACTACATTCACACAGTCCTTCACTGTGATTTTGAGATTTTTTTGGCCTACTTAGCAAATGATTTAGGAATCCTCTTTAAAAAAGGGACATGTAGTAGTGGGAAAATTAACATTATTTTACATTTGTTAAAATTAATTTAACAAAATTGCATTTTGAGATATTCTTGGGTAAAAAGTCCCTTTTTCTATTTTGTGTGTGTGTAGGAAAAGGGTCAGGAACACTGAAGGGATCTGAAGACTGGAATTGTAGGGTATCATGGAAAGGGGAGCAGTCTGGATAAATGAAGAGATCAAAATGTGTGGATTTAATGAAGGGAAAGAAAAAAAGAAGGATATATATATATAAAAAAAAGCTTGTAATGAATAAATAGTGTGTGTTTTGTTTTGGTTAACTTTTTAGTCATCTTCTAGAATGTTTAATGAGGTAATGGAGTGATAAACAACTTATTTACAATAGGTCAAAGAGTCTTCAGGAAACATAATTTTCCATTAAAAAAGACCAGATGCATAATAATGAAAGCATACTCTAAGAATGTCTTACAAAATCCAACAGTGTGACTTGCCTATTCAAGGCAAGTCTATCACTGCCTATTTAAAATCCAGATTTTTTGATGAAGTAAGAGTACAAATAAGTCATCAAAGAAAGAAAGAAAGAGAGAAAGAGAGAGAGAGAGAAAGAGAGGAAGGAAGGAAGGAAGAGAGGAAGGAAGGAAGAGAGGAAGGAAGAGAGGAAGGAAGGAAGAGAGGAAGGAAGAGAGGAAGGAAGGAAGAGAGGAAGGAAGGAAGGAAGGAAGGAAGGGAGGAAGGAAGGAAGGGAGGAAGGAAGGAAGGAAGAGAGGAAGGAAGGAAGAGAGGAAGGAAGAGAGGAAGGAAGGAAGGAAGGAAGGAAGGAAGGAAGGAAGGAAGGAAGGAAGGAAGGAAGGAAGGAAGGAAGGAAAAGAAGAGAGAAGGCAATATGGAGGGCACTTAGTAAGAATACACAAATTTTAATGAAATGTCTGAGGTCAGAGGACATACTAGCTAACTGTGTGTGGTTATAGCAGGTTATTCATATTTACAAAATCAAAGCAAAAGCAGTTTTTTGAATATTATCACATAAAATAAACTGCAAATGAGACATCTTGTGATAACTTACAATTCTATATAAGTAATTTTTAAAAAAGTTTTAGAAACTCCTTAAAAGCAGCAAAAATGCACAGAGAATAGCAATCAGTTTTATAAATATGTAAAATAAACAAACAGAGAACAATAGCAACAGCAAAACGGTAAAATGGGGCTTTAATAACAGGAGTAGCTGTTTGCATGTTGCTTCTAAGATTAAGCATGCGTGAAAAATTATCATTCATTCATTTCATTCATTCATTACATTCATGTTCTCTGGTACAAACACAGAACCACATGAAAAAGGTTTAGGCAAAATACTAAGTAAATTTCTTGATAGTCCAGAATGACAGGTTACAGTTTTGCCACAATGCACAGTAGAAAACATAAGAGAATCTTATCTTCTTTAGTTAAAATAATGGCAAAGATGAACAACTCCTCAAGAAAACTTATTCTTAGAAAATAATGGATACTGAAGTTATATAATAGGATATAACTATGTGATAGGATAGGAAGGAATTGTAGGAAACATTGTAAGACCAATACCAGATATATGGCGGCCATTTTTAAGATCCTCTATAGCAAGTATCATTCACAAAGCACAAAGTGATATAACTGTTACGTTAATAAACTAATAGATTAACTATTTAAAAATGATTAGCCTGAACTAGTTGCTTTGTGTTATGCTTTTTTTCTTTTTTTTTTCTGTATGCTAGGAAAAGAGATGGACTTTTTTAGAAAAAAATTTAGAATCTAGTTTGCTTTCCTGTGTAAGATAGTCATAATAAACATTTCTGCACAAGTTAAACTGTATGAAAAGATTCCTACACTTGCTTAGAGCACCTGGTTCCACAGGCAGCTAAAATTTATGTGCAAGTTAGGCAGAGTAGACTGTTTCTTTCCATTAAAAAAACTGAACAAAATGAAGGATTTAGTTACATTGACTACAGCAAAAATTAAAATATTTAAGCTCCATGTCCTGTTAAGGTCTTTTATCTAGCTAACACTGTGTTTCCTAAAGATTAAAATTTATTTAGAATTTTTCATCACACATAGCAAATCTGATAACCATAAATATGCCTTAATATTTCCACTATATACCTGTCTGTTAGGAAAATTAACAAGATGTAGATCCATAGACCTGATTATCCAAAAAAATTACTTTGTCGAATAGCACATATCTTGCCAGCCAGCCTTTTCAAATTAATGTTCTGAAAGAAGTGGAGCTATGCCAGTAATCATATCAGTTTTTCCTTTCATGTCCCCTGTGATGATTATGCTGCAGAAAATATAATGTATTTATTCTTATATGTTCATGTGGAAAGAACAATGCACTTGGTTTTATGTATGAATGTAGTAGTGAGCTGAATCACATGTTACAGGTTTTTCAAGTGTATTCTTTGAGCAGATGTATGAGGTAATGACTATTGCCACATTACTTTTTTGCACAACTCCACCCCTTTACCATCCATTTTGTATTTTATGTGTTAGTCTATCTGCTACTGATCTATCCAAAAACAAGGGGGAGTCGACTGCAAGATAATTACATTCAACAATGTACTCTGACTGTGTTATGGATTAAACCTTCTGCCTGTAACCAAAATCTACCTGAACTGCTGTTTATCTTTGCTTCTTGTGGTTTAACATTGTAAGTAAATATGGAGTAAGATTGCATTCTTTCACAAAAAACCCAACTCCTGTATAACTAACTAAATATGTGATAATTTGGAGTTACTAATTTCATAAACGTATTATGACACATTTATGTCCACTGATTTCTGTTCTTGACATGATACTTCTTGACATGAATACTTTGAAAACTTACCTTTGAATAATGTCTTATTCTTGCACCAGATTTTAACAAAATTTTACCAGATAATTTACATATAAATACAGAGACATACTTCTTGACATGAATACTTTGAAAATATAGGAAAAAAACCCTACTATCATTAATGTTTACAATATATATCTTTTTCCATGGCAAATTTTCCTGTCCCATGGCAGGGCATTTGTAGTTTTTCTAGAAGTCCAGATTATAATAGATGGCCTTCAAAGAAATACAGAGTAGAAATGATAGGAGTATGCATTCCGAAAGTCCTACTAACACTTGAGAAAAAAACAGACACAAAAAAAAAACCCACAAAAAATATAATTAACAGTGTACCATTTCAAAAAAAAAAAAAAAAAGAAAAACAGGAGAAAGAAAAAAAAATCTAAACTACATAAAGTTCTGAATGAAAAAGTAAAAATAATTTCAGCTAAAGTTTCCAAGAAGCATTATGAATACAATAGCAGCTAAAAAGGCAAAAAGGATGAAGGAAACGATAATTTTAGCTTTGACTAGACTTCTGGCAATGATGCTAGAAAGAGAAAAATAGGTTTTGCAGGAAAGCATGCACTGTAAAGTTAAACAACTTTCTCATTAGGCAGAAATGAGGAGAAGGTAAACTGAATTTTTTAAGAGTGAAAAGAGGCAGCTGGTAGAATACACAAGGCAAAAATAATTGAAGAGAAAAGCCATGAGGAACCCAAACTCCCACATTGTCTTCAAAAGTCGAATGAGCCTTCATGCTGATGACATCCCAAGCTTTGAAACTGAACATCCCTCAGTGCTTTCATTAATAAGGGAGACTCTTCATACAAGCAGAAGAGAATACAGCTTTTCTTTTTCTTTTTCTTTTTCTTTTTTTCTTTTTCTTTTTCTTTTTTTTCTTTTTCTTTTTTTTTCTTTTTCAAGACTCTGGGCAAGTGAAATTCGGCCTTTGCTATTTGTGACCTGTCATTCAGCAGCTGTAATGGAGCTAGGCATTGTCCTTTATGTGGCTTTAAATAGGCACACTAAAAGAACATAAATACTGATTTTATTCATTTTTCTTATATCCTGATGAAATAAGACAAAGAAAAAACTCAGGACATAAAATAGAATTATCATTGGTATAATACAAGCCTCCAAATGTTTCTGAAGTCAGTGGAAATCTCATCATTGCGTTAACAGGTTGGTAAACTGCCCCCAGATTATTATTTTCTTGTTGTTACTTAGTGGGTTATTCAAATGACATATGAAATCTGTCAATGGCTTATCCATGTATATTAGAATAATCTCATACAGGAAATTAAATTGAATTAATTGAAGCTTTGGTGTTATTGTCAGGGATTTGTGTTTTCTACCACAGCTACAGTAATCTGATGGGACTTGTCATAAGTACGCAATCGCTGGTGGCACTATGATGTTACTAGCAATTGTCAGCAAACTAAAAATAAAAAATGCAAATATTGCCCATTGGCTAGATCCATCCTGTATATGTCAGTATAAAGGACATGATATTGCAAGACTGTTCTTCCATATTTTTAGCAGTCAGCATAATATAGACGGAGAGAAGATGTCAATTCACTTTTCACTATGCTTACTCAATCTAAAGATGAATTACAATCCAATAATCTCAGAAATCATATATTCTGTCCATATTGCAATTTAGTAACAAGTAAATGAATAAGTAAAGCATACAACAGCTGAAGAATCACACATTTGCATAAAAGCCAAACTCCTGGAAGTTTTTTTCCCTGGTTATACAGGAGTTACCTAAATGTTAACCCAGTTTGGAGAGGACATAAGGCAGAACAACCCCCTTGCTATTCCAAAGGGAACATTACTGTATTTTTCTTTTGCAAACAAGCAGTTCCTATAGGATGTATTCACAGCTAGCCCTTCTCCTGGTGAACCAGCTGGGGCAGGTTAAGGCTCAGCATAACCACATAGGTCAGTCAGCTGCTAAGGAGACTGCACAAGTAACTGAGGGACTCTTGTTCCTCAAACTTCTGTGTGAGAATCCTAAACTTACTCTTTGTAGCTGAGTATTTTTTGGAACACTCTGCAAGGACACATCCTGCCCCCCAAAGAACCTATTGCTGCCACAGTGTTCTTAGTGCATCCCCCTGAGGAGTTCTGTGGCAGTCACTGCTTCTCATCAGCATAAAATGGCTATTTTCAATAAAGAATTTTTAACTTATTGATATGCTTGAGTAGACAGTATTCAGAAATTAAATATACTCTCAGAGTAGCAATGCTGTCCGCTAACAAAGCACTAAAAACACAAATGCTTGAATTTGTCCATTGATGTGGACACCAATGAACAAGAATGCATCTTAGATAATTTATCTTTTATGGAAAAAGATAAATAAAAGTAATAATTGAAATAGGACCATATTTTTATTTCCCCTGTAGTGAAAAAAAAAATATTATTGCTATTTGTTATTTTGTTCTCATGAGTCACTTGTTAAAAATAAATTGAACTCTTTATATATGTTAATGAATTCTTGCTTAATTTCTCTCTCAAAAGCCTGCAAAAGGAAAAATATCCCAATAAATATTGAAAAAGGCCAAAAAAGAAAACTGCTAAAATAAAAAATAATAGAAAAATGGTCTCCATCAAGTCATTATTTTAAAAGGGATACCATAAATTTGTATTAAGTCTTTTCTTTATTTTCATTTTTTTAATAATGTATTTTGTGTGCCAGTACAATATCGACCTGTGCATCACTGACAGAAATAGTATTATTGATATGGTATAATTTATTCCCTGAACCCAGTGATCACAAAAAATAATCAGAAATTTGTTTTAATAAATGTTTAACATGTGCACAGATTTTGCTCTCTGCAACCATCTCTTAACCTCAAGTCCTCCTATTAAGTGTTATAAATCTTCAGTTTACTTGTAATATGTCTTAATCTCCATCTATCTTTCCACATAAACACAAACTGGTAAGCCTTTCAAGTTTCTAGAGAAAAAGAAAAAAAAGAAAAAAAAAGCTTTATGTAGTGAAACTACTAAGAGTAGTTTTTTGAGTTTGTTTGTTTTGTGTTTCGGGAGTGTGTTTATTTTTCTGGCCATTGTTTATTCTGAAAAGTATTTGAATGTCCTGTATTTAGTCCTATTGTTACATGGAGTGCAGTGAAAAACTGGAAGCACAGAGGTGGCATGCAGGTTATTCAGGGCCTGAAGAGATTATTAAACCAATGTTTTATTCCAGATTTCTCAGGTTCTCAGTGCTCATACATTTCAAATCGTCCTCTCTAATCTACAGCTCCATGTAGACTACCTCCACCTCAGCACACAAAAGACATTATGTGCTTTCTTAATTCAAAGTTCATAGTCTGAGATCCAGCTCCTATACTGATATGAAGTATATTCATCAGGGTTCAGGTGAGGAGCAACTGATTCACCTGAATCTTCTGGTTCCCTTGTTCATAGCTTTCAGTGAGCTCTGATTTATTCAGTAGCCATGTAGTGGATGTGTGAAATCTGTTAGCATTCTCACCTTTAATAGAAACCATTTTTGAACTGTATGGGGTTAAAGATGACTCCCTTCATATATATATGTTCTTCCATATATAGATCGCCCAATGAAGTTCCCTTCCCAATTCTCTCTATATGTAGAGTAGCTAAGCAGTTTTGCCCTGTTAAACCACATTTATTAGAGAGTTAAAATATACAGAGGATCCAAATAAACAGACAATATTTTGTAAAATAATATCATCTCTTTGTTTTCTTCAGGAACAAGATGGATGGCAGATGCCAAGAATCTAACTTAGGAGAGTATAATTAAAAATGTGCAACTTTTCTCACAATCTATCTAATTTATATATTCTGTTTAAAGCAAAATGCTTACATATCCAGTAATGCTTTTCAACACATTTTTATTGGCTGAACGTTGCATTTTCATCGCCTCAACACTAACTGCATCAGAAAGGCCACAACACTGCCAGAACTCAGCTTTGCAAATATCTTACAATTTTTGATATTAACACATCCTGACCTCATAAATGTTATAACAGAATGCTTCATGATTAAACACCCACTTTACACACATTTTAATCTAGCAGGTTAATGTGTTACAAAGTTTATTGAATTATGACTCCATTAGCAAAAATAAACTGTTGTATATACTACCCTACACTCCTTTTTTTCCTTCTTTTGCAAATAACAACACTCTTAATTATCTAGGCTTCTCAGGAACTTAATTGCTTTCTGCTTGCATAACTACCAGACCTGAATATAGAGAATAATTTTCTTCATGTAATTGCTAATTTTATATAGGAGGCTGCTGTAATGTAGTATACAAGATGAACTTTCATCCCAATAGTTTAGTAATTTCTCTCTTCTGTGATCTACACTACTGTAAAATCTCCAGGACCCCACATTACTTGACAACTATCAACATAGATACATCAACATACATAACATAAGCAAAGTTTCTCATTGTATGAACACTCACTAAAATTAAAGTGAATCATGGCATTTTTAAACAGGACCATAAGATGGCTTGGACTCTGGAGCAGATCTTCCTTTTACCTTTTAAATACCTTTCTCAAAACCCCAAGAATTTTCTTCTCACCATGATGTGCAAGGATTTACTAGAAGATATAGCAAAGCAGAAACTGGGATTTGGGGCCAGGGTAGAGGGTTTTTTTTTTTTTTTTTTTTTTTAATAAAGGTGACTGATGATGATACAGAATAGAAAGTAGGGATTTGTAAACACATCTTACCTGTCACCCATGTATTTGCAAAGCAGGTTCTTCTCTTTACACTTGATGCTAGTCCATCAGGCTTTTACCAGAGTTTGAATTTGTCACAAGCTGCATTATTTAATGTGGATATCTAGGAAGTACCTCTAACTCTGCTTGCATTTGTGCTTCACTTCTTAAAAAAAAAAAAAAAAAAAACTAATTATAAACAATCCTACAACTTTAATAAAAGTTTTTTTAAAAAAAAAAATGAATATTTGATTGAAAAGCTTTAAGATTAGAACAATATCTAGCAACTTCCTCAGATTTCATGATAAATACATATAAATATAAGAGCTGACAAAAAATCAGCAGAGACAGGCAATTCTGAGAAAGTGGCAGAGATATTTCATTTCATTTCCTTGGCTATTCAGCTTGCTCTTTTGTCAGCATTATTTTTTTCCTCCTCTGGTGTTTCTTTTCAATTTATTTAGGTTACTTACTGGTGTTTTTCCTATGCTGCTGACTCTGTGCACAGTGACAGCCTGCTCAGAGGACCACAGATGCTGGGTCAGAGTTCCAATATAAGCTTCCTACAGACATGTTCAATTGCCTTATTTTTTCAGTATTTTGATGGCAAGACAACAATAAAAACTCATGAGTATCTCCTTTAACAGAGATAAGAATGTGTCAGCTATCACCAAAATGATGCTGTGGCGTTTTGCAGCCCAGCTGAATGCTAAATAGTCATGGAACCTAATCTATATCAATGGGAAAATAAACATGTGAAAACAGAGGCTTCAACACCAATCTCTCTTTGTCCTAATTTCAAAGCATTTTTGGAGATTTAGAAGTATAAGGGTAACATTTTTTCTATGGTAATATTTCATTTTAACACACTGAAAACCCATAGTTTCAATATGTCCTGCGCATATGTTTTTAATAAAACACATTCTTATTTACTGTTCTTAAAATGAAAATTAATTACCAATGAACTCTAGAAAGAGCTTTACTCAACATCAAAAAGCCAACTAAAAACAAGATTAAGTAAGTGCATTAAAGACAAGATTTAATGCATTATTCTTCATCAAGGTTGGAGTTGTTACTTGAACAGGAAGTATAATTGTGATTAGAATCTCTTATTCCACCTTGAGTTTTAAAAATTTTATTTTAATACCAAGGCTGAGTTAACAGTCGCTCTAAGTAACTTGCTCCATAAGCAGTAAAAAGAAAAAAAAAAAAAGTCTGTTCTTCAAAAACACATCTTCTGTTAACACATCTTCTGTTCTTCTAAAACACATGGAAAATCTGCCCTATTAGGAGAGGCTGAGGGAACTGGGCCTGTTCAGCCTGGAGAAGAGAAGGCTGAGAGAGGATCTAATCGGTGTCTAGAAGTACCTCAAGGGAGGCAGTGGGGAGGATGGTGCTGGCCTCTTTTCACTGGTGGCCACTGACAGAACTAGAGGTAATGGCCACAAACTGAAACACCAAAAGTTCCACATGAAAAGGAAAAATTTCTTAACAGTGAGGGTGACAGAGCACTGGAACAGGCTGCCCAGGGAGTTTGTGGAGTCTCCTTCTCTGGAGATCTTCAAAACTCGCTTGGATGCAGTCCTGTGCCACATGCCCTAGGTGCCACGTGCTCCGTGTGCAGGGAGGTTGGACTAGATGACATCTAGAGGTCCCTTCCAACCTTAAGCATTCCATGATGATTCTGTGATGAACACTTTATTTGGTAGTTGGATTCACTGCTATCTAGTGAGGTGATTAAAAAGGGGTTCATTCTGTAGTTTCCCCTAATATAAAGTGTTCCTTCCTCTAGCACCTCTTCAATTTTCATGAAACCAAAAAAAAAAATACTAATCTTAAGAACAAACAAACAAACAAAAGTTAAAGCATGAATCAAAATATATTGCATGAAATCCATACCCCCTGGTCCTATTGGTAATTAAGAAGTTAACATACAGTATCTTCTTATCAGTGCTGAGTAAAAGCAATAATAGGCAGCCTTAACAGTAAAGGTCTGTAATCCATATCAGTTTTTTCAGACTGACACTGCAGTCAGATATTAAAGGAATATGAAACGATTCTATCTCAATATTAGCATTACTTATTCAGATCTGGTACAAAAGAGCAGCTGGCTTCAGCTCCCATAATTGAAATGCCCACAGACAGGATAAACTAATCTTTTTCTTTACTTTTTTTTTTCTTTAACCCTGATGAATATCAAAGGATTTTTCTACACATTTTCCAGCACAAACTCTTAAAAGTGATAAATTATTATATTCAGGTTTTTGTAATTTACTATATCTTCACTTTTTTTTTTTTTGAAAGAACTATGATAGGAAAATATCCTGCTAAAAGGTTGTGAACACATAGAATAGCAATAACAAAACATGAGAGACAATAGAGCTCATCTCAAATAATTTCTGAAGTTCTTCTAGAAGGAGCATGAACTTTCTGTCTGGAAGTATATCTAGCATATACTGTATATCTAGTAAAGAAAGCTATGTTTTTCTGCTCCTGGCCTTGCGTGTGCTTTATTTTATTTTACTTTACTTTTTTTTTTTGGGTGGGGCAGGGGGGGAAGCAGGAGGAAGGGAAGGAGTTGTTTGTTAATGTAGTGCATGGCTTCTCTATCTACTGGATGCTAAATTAAAAATAGGACAACAATTTAAAATGGAATAATTTTCAGAGAATGAAATTATTTCAATTACTATGCCTGTAACTATGTAAGAAAATAAAAAGTAGTGAAAGACAGAGCATTTCCAAATTGTTCAAGCTACTTTGCATATATGTCTTGTCTCAATTTGTCTTATATATGTCTTGTCTCAATATATGTCTTTCCTGAGAGGGAGGTATTTGTCTAGCAAAAACAAATTCACTGACTGCTTCAAAAAATGTGTACACTATGTGAACACAGGCAAAACTTTTCATTAAGCAATTCCAATGCTGCTAGTACAGTTTCCAATGGATGGACTTCATGCACTGGGAAAACTCCACAAAATGTGATTATTACAATCACCATTCCCATGGTATTCCATGCAGATGGATGTATGAGTTCCCTAATAGCTCCAAGGCTTCAGCATTATTTTTGTTATATTTATTTAAGAACAGAAAACGGCCATTGTGGGATTCCTGAAGGCCAGTGGTCATGCTGTGAGCAAGCCAGGCAGGCGCCAAACCTAGATAAAAGTGCAGATAGGTGTCAGACCTAGATAAAAGGGCAGATGGGTGCCAGGTGGGCACCAGGGTGCCGGACCTAGCTTAAAAGGATGAAAAGACTGTTGAATAAAAGATAAGGAACAATCAGATAAGGAGTCAAAGAGTTGAAGACAAACAGGAAGAGGGGGAGGACGTGTGGGCACTGTTAGTTAGCCTAGTTAGATGCATAGACGCCGGGTCTTAACCAATCATTGTAAAGAAGCGCTCGCGTGTACGGGGAAGTCTTGCATATAAGCACGATTGGAAACCTGAATAAACTGGCACTGCTTGATCACATTGATCGTGTCTGTGGTGTCCGAGACCCCCGCGTCGACAGGCCATATGACAAGAAAAATGAATAAATGCTACCGAACATGATACTCAAGCCTATGAGGTAAATGATGGAGAACATCCAAAACAGGAATATGTTAGAAGTGTGAGCATTGCAGGACTCGAACTGGTTGCTCCTCTGCCCAGTTTTCACAGTCCGCAGCTAACATCTATGCAGTCCCAATATATTAATGGAGAGGACGTGTATGACCAGAAACATTATGTCTTTTATTTTAAATGCCAATAGGCATCAATATTGTGGAGGCTCGTTCAAAGACAATAGTACCTTATTAGCAGATAGTTAACTGTAAGAATGTCAGTCTTCTCAGCAGATGGGGGACAGAGCCGAAAAAGGAGGAGGACTGCAGAACACCTCCCCCTGCCCCGTGTGAGGAATGTCTTATCAGAAGAAAAGAAACAAAGCCAGGACAACTGCACAGGTGGCAAGATGCTGATTGGTTGTAAGCTTTGCAACACTTGTATTAAGAAAGTATAAAAAGAGGTTGGTTTAAAAATAAAGTCTCACTCTGCACCCCAGACTGAGTCTGTGTCTTCACAAGGTGCAACAAATATTATTCAGGATATACTGAATTTAAAATGTGCGACTCAGGTCAGATTCCAAGATGATCACACCTAAAATTCAGACACTGGCAGCACTTGAGGGGTTTGCAAGAGAAAGGGATAACCGCTGGATTAATGAATGTATTACTAGGGATTTTATCATCATCCTTTTATTGCACATTCTGATCACAGGAATATAGTAAATGGCTGAAGTGAAACAGACTGAAACCCAAGTCTTCTCATACCTTAAGAGAAACTCACAGGTTGCATCCTGTGTGCCAGGTCTGCATGCCATTCACAAGTGTTTAATCTTTCTGTCTTCCTTTGAACCTAACATAATTAACAGTGATTCCCAGATCAATATGGCTTAAGCTCCCTCCTTCCCCACAATTTTTAGTTGGAGGGACGCTTAGAGATTTCCAATTAGGAAGCAATGGCTCAAGAAATGTATGTTAGAATGGTATATTTTAAACAGCCATGATCAAACTCAATAGTCTTAATACCATCTAAGGACCCTAATAAAAATAGCAATCAGCTAGCTTTATTTATAGTAACTTAATCAGTCTTTACTTGATCTTTCTATAGTTTTTTTCTACTCTTTTTTTTTTTAAAGATTAATTTTCCTGCTGTCTCTAGATATGATAGGAGGGTGTGCTTGGTTTGATAAGCTTATTAAAACATCCTTAAATTGGACCTTTTATTTACATTAGTGCTTAAAATCTTGACTGCCGTTCAAACAGGCTTTCTTTCCATCACATCCTTAAAGCATGAAAACAAGAGAAATCACATTCTGTATTCAATACTGATTTGTATTTAGGGGAGCTGTCTAGTAAATTATTAGACTCTGCTCTGGAACAATGTTTTTTAAATGTTGGCAGATTTCTTGTTATGCTTCCTTTTTCTGCTATTGTGGAACGATGTTTATTAGATTCCGTGAAATTTGCAGTAGCAGCTTGAAGGAAATCTGATGCTCATCTTATGGACTTTAAGCTTTGAGAGTAACAGGAAAATCTTGCTGTGAGTGATCAGTGAGCCAAACTTTAGCTATACCATTTAATTTAGTCAAGACAGAGTCAGAGCTTCCTAAAGAACTTCCTTTGAAGCAACCAGGAGAGGAAGTGGAAGGGTAAGTTTTTCAGATCGGGTTATTAATGCCTTTCCTGTGTGTTTTTTTTTTTTTTTTTTTTTTTAGCATTTGTTTTAGGACATTCAGAGAGTGACTGTATCTATGTGGAAAACTCTGCCCTATCTAGGCAAAGAAGCATGAGGACCTGACTTGCTCTTTTCAGGCAAGCTGATATTTTCTCTTAGAATTATATTCTGATATGCAACATAGTTTTATTGTTTCCAGCTTCTGCTGCTTGGTGGTGAGACTCTTACTGTAAGTGTTCTGTTGGATTTCTGGATCAGAAATGAGCGGAATGCTCAAGTTTGTGTACTCACCAATAAGGGGATTTCCCCACAGTCTGACTGAAGAGCAGGACAAAGGGAGGGGAGAGACTGAGCGTAGCCATGAGTGAGTGGGACAAAAGAGCCATCTGCCAAGAGTTGGGGGCCTTTACAAATAAGAAAAATAAGGGAATTCCCCCACATTCTTCAGCAAGGGGGACAAAGGACTCAGGTGACCTTAGGTGAGAACAGATGGCAGGAGGCAGGAGTTTGGTATAGGCGGGCCAGGAAGGCTGTAACTTCTGAGTACCTTGGCCAATGGGGAAAAGGAGAAGGTGTCCCTTGGTCGGGAAATAAGGAGAAAAGGGGGGGCTGTGTCCTCCAGCAATGTGAGAGACCTCACAGGGATATGCCTGGTGGACTCTCTCTTTATTCAAATAAAGTTTTAGGACTCCTCTGTCTCCTTTTTGGACATTCAGTTCTTGACAGCGAGATTTTCCACACAGAAATATCTTTAATTTTTTCCCAAAGTCTTAAAATACATATTTTGTAATCATTTGAATTTATTTCATCTTCTAGTTAACTAAAATCTGACATGAAATGTTTTACTGCATTATTCTTGTTTTAATTTGATGTTTTTTTCCTAAAGGCTTTAGATGGGGAAATAGCATTTTCTTTGAAATTTTATTTCATTGCTATGTAAATAGTTGTAAGCAAAAAACTATCACTTTGATGCACTTAAATATGCAAAGTGAACTACACAAGTCAAATTTGAATATATACTAATAAAATACATTGGGCATATTTATTTTTGCTGTACTTGATTAAATTGGCTCCTTATATATGAAGAATATCATGTCTGTGATTCTCATGAATAAGAGGCTCAGTGCTTCATAGAATGCACATCAAATTAGCAAGTCATGCTGATTTCCGTCCCACGTTTTTGGAACATCATCCAATAGTTATTGGATTATTTCCTAATTACTAACAAATGTTGTGCATTAAGGGAAGTTCTGTTTATTTATATGAGATAATATTAGTGGGGGTTGATATTTATAGATCCTGTATGCCTCTACATATATCATAGAGTAATTGAAACTTCAAGAGTTCAAACATACATGTTCCCTGCAATTACCCTTTTATTTTTCCTTTAGTCAAACACTTAAATAACACATTAAATGTCATATATTAGAAAATCTAATGTTCTTTGAAATGCTGAAACAGCACAAAATGTTTTGTCATTGTTGTTGTTTGCTTTAAGATTCTTAGTACTTATAAACTGTTAGAATTTTTTGAACTTTGCCTCCTCATTCACTTCTGAAAAAAAATCTCCCACATCTTGTAATTATTAACCATATTTATTAAACATGCAGACTTCTACATAAGTTGACTATTTGGATAATCCAAAAATTAAGGCAGAAAAATAGGACTTGCAACCAATATGCAGATGCTAAATGCTATGAATAACTTACATAATACATTTTCTTTTCTCTTTTGTTGTTTCTGACCTGGTAGCATTTAAGTTATTCATGTCAAGAAATGGAAATTACTTCAAAATCCTTGATGAAGAAAAAAAAATATTTGCTATTTATAGTTCTGATGAGTAATCTGAAAAGATTACTGCAAAGACTTTCTCAGGAAGAAAGGTGGGTGCAGGAAACGGAAAGGTTCTTTTAACTAGCTTTGTAAATCTGAGAATAAGTAATCATGACATAAAATTTATCCTATTTTTTTTTTGATTTACTAGCTAGGCTAGTAAATTAAGATAGTTAAGATTATTTATTGGAAAAAGATCCTATAAAATGGACTTAAGTCATTGTGACTCAATCTCCCAGGACATTGACCTATGATGAATTAATCTGTTTTTAAAAGATTCATAATTAATATGTGTGAGATTTCAACAATGTAAACATTTGAAAAAATTAACCGTTATGCTAGACACTGAAGTACTGTAATATTCATTTTTCTTTCTATTTATCCAAAAGTATGGAGAGATATAACAAACGGGTAAATGGTAGATAGTAAGAGCAAAAGCATGTAATGTCTTGCTCTAGGATTTCAGTTCGGTATTGTTAACCTGTTCTGCTTTCTAACACATTGAGAAAGTAAATTTGATGGAGATTATATAAGCATGTGATTGGATAAATGGCAAATGGCATTCATACAGTGGAAAATCTACTTTATTGATACTGGATGAAGATATATTTTTAAAAAGATTCATTTTACTAATATGAATTCAAACTGAATTACCTTTAGGTAAGATTCAGAAGGTATGAGCAGAGTTTTCTTTTCAACCAGCGTAATTCATTTTAGTCAATCACTAGTAACATTTTTGGCTAGATTACATTCATGTATATGTAAACTAGAACGACTCACATTAAACATGCCCCATGATACCCTGTATTTTCTGGCAGCAAATTGGATTTCCCAGCAGTTCTATCTCCTCCTGTGCTAACCATCCATGCAGAAAGTACAGCTGTTGGTGGGCAGCTTAGAAATTCAAATGTTATACTTGAAAAATCAGGACAGCATGACTTCTTCGTCAGGGCATCCTACAATGTCTATATAACAGAGGTAACAGTACTTTGGCACAAAAGGTGTATAACTCATGCCTTTTTTGCTGTTGGCAGTGAAGTGCTCCCCTGTATAAGCATAAGCTTAATTTTTGCCATGAATGAGACTCTCTAAAATTAATTAATTTTAGTTGCAAATAAGTTCAGGTGAAATTGTGTCGTGTGCTACCTTGGCTTTCGATTTTTAAAATTACTAGTGGCTACTACTAACACTCTGAACCAAAGTAATCAGTTTGGAATAAGAACAGGAGTGTTATTGAGACAGTCCAACAACTTTTATTGGAAACTACAGACACACATTAGGAAAGCTACTGTGACTCAGTAGTCACAAACTCTTTCATAACCATAAAAGACCTTTACGAGATCAAATGTTTGAGTGGAGCTTAGAAAATCATATAATCATAGAATGCTTAAGGTCGGAAGGGACCTCTAGAGGTCATCTAGTCCAACCCCCCTGAACACACAGGGTCACCTAGAGCATGTGGCACAGGACTGCATCCAAGTGGGTTTTGAAGATCTCCAGAGAAGGAGACTCCACAACCTCTCTGGGCAGTCCCAGTCTGGGCAGTGCTCTGTCACCCTCACTGTTAAGAATTTTTTCCTCAAGTTCTTGTGGAACTTTTGATGCTTCAGTTTCTGTCCGTTTCCTCTAGTTCTATCAGTGGCCACCAGTGAAAAGAGGCCAGCACCATCCTCCCCACTGCCTCCCTTGAGGTTCTTATAGACACTGATTAGATCCCCTCTCAGCCTCCCCTTCTCCAGGCTGAACAGGCCCAGCTCCCTCAGTCTTTCCTCATAGGGCAGATGTTCCAGGGCCCTGATCATCCTTGTGGCCCTGCGCTGGACTCTCTCCAGCAGCTCCACATCCCTCTTGTATTGTGGGGCCCAGAACTGGACACAATACTCCAGATGTGGCTTCCCCAGGGCTGAGTAGAGGGGCAGGATCACCTCCCTTGACCTGCTGGAGACTCTCTTCTTAATGCACCCCAGGATGCCATTGGCCTTCTTGGCCACAAGGGCACACTGGTGCCTCATGGTCAACTTGTCGTCCACCATGACGCCCAGGTCCTTCTTTGCAGAGCTGCTCTCCAGAAGGTCGGTCCCCAGCCTGTACTGTAATTACTTCTCCCCAGGTGCAGAACCTTGCACTTGGTCTTGTTGAATTTCATGAGGTTTTTCACCGCCTAGTTGCCCAGTCTGTCTAGCTCCCTCTGGATGGCAGCACAGCCCTCTGGGGTATCTGCTACTCCTCTCAGTTTGGTATCTTCAGCAAACTTGCTGAGGGAGCACTATGTGCCTTCATCCAGGTCATTGATTAATAAATTGAACAGTACTGGCCCAAGGACTGACCCCTGGCGGACAACACTACCTGCAGGCTAAAGTCGTGTTTATTAAGTGCATAGCTAGCACTAGCTACGGGCCTCCAACTAGACTCTGCACCGCTGATCACCACCCTCTGGGCTCTGTCATCCATCCAATTCGTAATGTTCACAATAAACATGTCATTATTCCTTTGGAGAAAAAAAATACAAAATCCACTTCTGTAATATTCAGTAACACTGAATTCAGTAGTCTCCATATTTCTCAACTATTGTTCTCTCAGTTTAAAAAGAAGGAAAAAAAAAAGCAGAATAAAGGGAAAAAACTATGTCTGCCAATGTTTCCTATTTTCTCTTGATCCTCTTCAAGAAAGTGACTCATCCTTAAAAGTATGACTTAGAACTTCATTACAGTGACACCTATATGATGGTAGCCAAAATGAAAACGTCTCATAAAATTCTGTCCTTCTGGTTATGTGAATAATCACAGGAAGGAGTACAGAAACAAACACTGAGAATATCTGAGAACAAATTTCTTCCCTACTCTCTTGCATGTGTGTACCCTATTATTCTACATAATATTGCTACTTTTTACAGGCTTTCTGTCTTTATGATGAACATTTTTTGAGATCTGTTTTGCAAGCTATCAGTAGCTCACCAGGAACGCTGGAGACTCTATTCAAGTCTCTATCCACAGATAATTCATATTCACGTAAAATTATTCATCAGCAGCTTAGCCTGCTCCTTATGAACTAGACAATCACTCTATGTTACCACACTGAAAAACAGGGTTTGGTTTGCTTCTCTGTCTCTCTCTCTTTCTTTTTTTTGGGGGGGAGGGAGGGAGTTACTTGTTTGTTTTTGTTTTATTTTATTTTGTCTTACTGAAATATTGTCATTTTACAAGATGGCTTAAGACTTTTGTAGCTCAATATGAATCGGTTGTCTGAGCCTCAAGCCACTAAGGAAAAGGTATCTCTTACAAAAACTTTAGACATTCTCCCTAGATTTTTTTAAGGCATTTATACTGATGACTTCCTGCATTTACCAGTATTCACTATTTTAAAATTGGTATTTTATAGTCACTAATAACTTGAAGAAGTAATAATAAAATATGAAAATTTTCTGTAAGAACAAATACAGTAAGAAAGTTATGTTTGAAAATAATTTTATCATAATAAATTTCCTACCATCTAGCGTGCTTTCCCCTCCAAATGACAACCTTCACTTTAAAAGGAAGAATGTGGTCCAAATCACATAAAATATTTTCATTAAGAAAGTTTAGGGATTTACTTGCTAATTATATTTAGCTTTAAGTCGAGTTTCCATTTACTAGTCAAAAAAAAAGTCTTTTTAAAATGCCTTTTTTTTTTCTTTTCCACAGCAATTTTGAGGATTCTTCTCAAAGGAAAAGGCCTATTTCAACATTTACAGTATGAACTATTAAATTATGATATGATTAAAACCAACCATGACAGCAATCAAACATATGATAAAACTCAGCACCTTTTGCACTTAAGAATTCTGAAAAACTTGCAAATTGAAAAAATCATAAACTGGAGAATTCTCTCCTCTGTAATGACTGAGGTAGCCTCTCAGTTGTGCACAATGCTTCTCAGTTGCTTAATAAAAGGAGGAACAAGCTGCCTCAGGCAGTCTGAGAAATACAACTGATACAAAGATGTAAGCTCTCATATTTGAAGATGCTGAGAGACGCTGTGGTTGATAAAAGCAACATACATAGGCAATGGTAAGAAGCTATGGATGCAGTTGACGCTCAAGACAAGGTCTTAGGTTTGGCTTGCTAGGCCTCTTCTGCTTTATTTGAATAAAACTAAAATTCTAGACTATGCACCTAATAAACCTGACTTTAGCTGCTGGATGTATAAGGCTATAATTAAAACAGAAGACAATTTTCTTTGTGTAAATAAATTAAAAATGCTGTACTAGCAAGACATGTGAAAGGCCCATTCATTTAAAAAATACCCATTCATTTAAAAAATAACACTGATATATAGAAAGGGTGTGAAAGTGTGAAAAAAGAAATAGGTCTATACAAGCAACCTTATGTGTTCCGATGGGCTTTGCAATATACTATCAGTATACAGTAAATATCATCTGTAAGGCATTGCTACATTCATCATGCAGGCCAGGCAGTGCTCAACAAAAGAAGCTGAAATTCATTAGTATGATTATTGCTGTTATTACTATTATTACAGTGTAAATTTCCAGGCAATGCACAGACAAACCAGAAGGCATAATTCTCACTAAAGCTATGGCTATGATTATAATTACCTGAAGTAACAGCTTTTGGAATAAATATTTCTAGAAACAGTGTCCAATCATAAAATGTCAAAAAAAAAAAAAAACAAATACAAAAATTTGAGTTGAAGATGACTTTTTAAAGCTGTAAAGCTGGGTTGTATGTCATATTAAATATTGCTATATACATTCAGTGTTTTTTCAGTTGGAAAAAAAATGTAAAGAATCTTCTCATTCAGTGCCTTATTTTTACAGGTTTTCTTAACATTAGAGTTTTTTACTATGTCAAATACAATTTTTATTTAAATGAAGTATAGAATTGGGTTACTACAGGCATGATCTGTGAGAAAAATATCACACAGCAAATTATGTTGAGACTGGCTAAAACAGAGTCTTTTTTGAAATTACAGATTTTGCAGGTGCAAGTAACTGCAGCCACAGTTTTATGCCAACAGTTATTTACAAGAATATTTCAAGTAATTCAGTCATTTATACAACTGTGTGCACCTGTAAGTGAGGTATCCAAGTCAGATTAACAGCATCTACACATAGTTTCACTAATAACTATGATCACCTGTTTTCCACCAGAGGTGGGAAAAAAAAAATCTAATTCTTGGTATCCTTTATCTAGCCTTCAGATACCTGTGTGAAACAGAACAGATGCAAATAAAAATGGCATTGCTTTCATTCAGCCTATCCCAATAATATCAAAAAAATGTAGTATATGAACTACATATAAGTATATGAGGCTGAGAGAGCTGGGCCTGTTCAGCCTGAAGAAGAGAAAGCTTAGAGGGGACTTGACCAGTATCTATAAATACCCCAAGGGAGGAAGTAAAGAGGATCAGACTGGTCTCTTTTCTGTGTTGGCCACCAATAGGACTAGAGGAAATGGCCACAAACTGAAGCACCAAAAGTTCCACTGGAATTTAAGGAAAAATTTCTTGACAGAGTGATAAAGCACTGGAACAGGTTGCCAAGAGAGGTTGTGGAATCTCCTTCTCTGGAGATTTTCAAAACCCACTTGGACACAATCCTATGTAACATGCTCTAGGTGACACTGCATGTGCAGGGGGGTTGGACTAGATGATTTCTAAAGGTCCCTTCCAATCTTAAGGATTCTATGATTCTACATATGGTATGTAAGAAAGATTAAAACTTTCCTCACTGAAAAATGAAAACAACATACAGAACATACAGGAATTTACAGAACTTACAGAAAATAAAGGAACTTTTATGGAAAACAAACAAAAAACCTATATTGTGAAATTGATGAATCATATTATATTTAAAAAACTAAAAAATACAGTTTTGCCTTAACTGAGAGTAAGGAGCCCAGATATTCCTAACGAAGATAACTTTTGAAACCTACTGCAGGCAGATCTTTGGAGACTTACTGGCTAAGAAAGGATTTACATGGCCTTGTCCATGTTCAAGTTAGGTATATCCGCTAAGATTGGTGTGATCGAAGTAGTATGAATATAAAAGGCTAATGTTGTAATTAGGAACTTAGTTATCATATCTAGTTAATGAAGAGATGTGAGGTTCTTTTGAAGTTAATGGCAGAAACCTGATTTTATGCACGCAAATTAATTGTTTGGAAGAGCTTATTACTGTCTAGTAACTATATATGAACTTAAGGCTTTTTTTTTTTTTCCCAAACTAATCTTCAAAGTAGGGCAACTTGCCCACTCTGGTCATGAATGCCTTTCTACACTTCTGTTTTGGGTGCTGCTCTTGTATGCCTGGAGTCTGGTGAGCTGAGATCTTCATGTGCTATACAAATACAGATTTGTAACATGTAATTTTGAAAGCCTAATTGTGAAAGTGAGGTGATGACTCATCACATCATGGCACACATCCCTTCTCCATGCCTTTAATGAGAGTAAAATGATAGGTGGGACCTGAATATTTATATGCACTGCACTCATTTCACTACTTAAATGTGTTTCGGTGCATGGATGTTACCAATATTTCTCTGCTTAGATAAGAGGACGATGTATGAAATCTGCTCAATGTTGTACACTAATAAGCAGAATGAACCAAAAGACCATAGAAATGTGCTGAAATATTTATAGAATGTGTGTTAATTAGTATTCAGTGCAGTTCTACAAGTAATTATGTAGTCATCTAAGTTGCATCTCAATGTAGCATGTCCAAATTAAAAATGTTAGTTCCACTTAAGGAGAAGCTAACTGTTTACAAAATACCTATTTAAGAGGGCATCCATATCTGGGAAACAAATAACGAGATCCTTTATTTGTGGAAGTTGCTATGTAATTTACACTGGCTAATATCTGATTCCCAATTTTTGAGCTATTTGACAAAACCCTTGTACTTAAAGGAATAAATATCATATAGCAAGGAAGAAGGATGATGCAATATATTTCCAGCTAAAGTACAATTTCATATCCACAATTTGTTCAATTTCAAGGGCCATGAGCAAGTTTAGCCTTGAGCTGCTGGTCATATGCCACAAGCAATGCCAAAGCTTATCTACAGTACAGCGTAAAATCCCTGAGTAATAACTGGATTTCCAGTGCTGTTCCTTTTTCTTTTTCCTTTCTTTCTTTTTCTTTTTTTTCTTCCACCAAGTGCTACCCTAAAAAGAAATGGAAAAAAAAAATTGTACTAACTTGAAATGTTAGTAGTGTGTGCAACCTTCATTAAGGTTTGTTGTTTGGTTTTAGTAACACAAAAGGAATGCTATTATATCACAAATCTCGTCTATGTAGGAGATGCCATAAGCTTGGAAGCCTCAATGAAAAACTAATACTCCATAAGGCAGGAATTGCACAAAGAGGAATTGTAGGAATAGTCAAAATTGTTTTCCTAGTTGCAAAACCTGTAGTGGAGGTAAAGGAGACTTCAGTATTGGGACTGTTTGCCCAAAGCTGCAATGATACATCTGGTAGAACCAAGTGTTTCACAATGCTAACAATATGCCAGTTCTTTTTTTGGTTTTGAAGGGATTTGATTAAAAGTGGTGCAAGTTTCCTTATTAGTAACTGGTGTCTTGAACTATGAAAATACTTAAATGTTTCTGATAGCTGTAGATTACTTCACCGGTAAAAAATATATATACAGTCTACCAGAAATATTTAAGATAACAGAAGTCTGTTAAATTAAATGAGGCAATTTTTTTGACAATTTATCTTTTTTTTCTGCATTTGATAATGCTAAAGGTAATTATAATACATATCATTTTTTTGTAAAAATTAATGGAAAGTGAAACTGATTTTTTTCCTGCATAATTCATGCACAATTCAATACCATTATTCAATTACTGCATAATGAAACATAGAAAATATACTATAATAAAATCACCACTTGAGCTTTAAGATGTGTAAGAGAAGTTTCTTACTACATTTGCTGATCTGACATGATTTCAGGACTAAAAACAGATATTTAAATTGTAATTTTTTATTCCATGCAATTGTTGAGACTAAAGCCACACAGTCGGGTCTGTTGTACTCTTAAGGATCTTTTAAGAATAAATAACCTATTGCAAATTATTTCTGTTAACCAGCTGATTGCAGTTGTTAAACTGTTTAAAGATAATTAACATAGGTTTGATAGACTAATACTTTTAGTGCTTATGTTTCTTTCACCCTGTGCTGTAAATTTTTAATTATAACTTTTAAGAATTAGAACAATCTGATTTTCCTTTGCATAAGTACACAAACTAATTAATTTGATGACAGGTAAGTTACAAAAAGTAACTAAAGATTCTAAGAATGGCCTGCATGTAGCTGCTCCCCCAGTTAAAACTTATACTGACTCAGAAGCACAGGAGCAGACAGAAAAAGATATCCAGGGAATAATCCATAATCCAGCCCCTCAATGTGTTTCTTGTAGTGAGGGGTCCAAAACTGAGCATAGTATTCAAGGTGCGGCCTCACGAGCACCAAGTACAAGGGGGAGGGAGTGCAGAGGACGGTGATGGTCTCTTTTCAGTGGTGGCCACTGATAGGACTAGAGGAAATGGCCGGAAGCTGAAACACCAAAAATTCCATAGGAACTTAACGAAAAATTTCTTAACAGTGAGGGTGACAGAGTACTGGAACAGGCTGCCCAGAGAGGTTGTGGAGTCTCCTTCTCTGGAGATCTTCAAAACTCGATTGGATGCAGTCCTGTGCCACGTGCTCTAGGTGTCCCTGCGTGTGCAGGGGGGTTGGACTAGATGATCTCTAGAGGTCCCTTCCAACCCTAAGCATTCTATGATTCTATGATTCTATGATTCTATGACTATCACTTCCCTGGTTCTGCTGGATACCCCATTCCTGATACAAGCCAGGATGCTGTTGGCCTTTTTGGCCACCTGGGCACACTACTGGCTCATATTCAGAATGACTGTCAACCAAAAATCCCAGATCCTTTTCTGCTGCACAGCTCTCCAGCCACCCATGGGGTTAGTTTGATTGAAGTGCAGGTCCCGGCACTTGGCTTTATTGAACCTCATACGGTTGCTCTCAACCCATAGGTCCAGCCTGTCCAAATGCTTCTGCAGAGCCTTCCTACCCTCAAGCAGATCATCTGCTTCATGTTGTCTGCAAACTTTCTGAGGGTGCACTCAATCCCCTCATTCAGGTCATTGATAAAAATATTGAAGAGGACCGGCCTCAACAGTGACCCCTGGGGAATACTGCTTTTTATCAGTTGCTGGCTGGATTTAACTCCATTCACCAGCAAAACTTGTTGAGAAGGATTTTAAAAACATAACAAATAAATCCAGATTAAAATCTTGAAAAACTACTTGCAGAAGCCATGTATAAAAAGGTTATTTCATTTCAAAAATAGACAAATCAGCAAATGCCACATT
Organism: Tinamus guttatus; assembly: GCF_000705375.1. The sequence goes on from NW_010586136.1 coordinate 138,703, forward strand.
TTTATTTGTCCATGTTGTTGTCTCCTGTACCTTGATGTACTTTCATGAAGAAAAGATAAAAGCAGGAAAATGTAGAATGCAGAATGCAGAAAAAAGAAATCCCTAAAATTTTGTTTTCTCTCTTCTACTCATGATGAGTTTTGTAGTTCCTTCTAGCATTTTCTGCCTTTAAACTAGAGATGAGCAGTTCTGTTCCACCTATTCTAAACATAGAGGAGGCCAAAATGTTAAAATGAATCATCAAAATATTGAGTGCTCTGTTTCTATACATGATATCTATCCTGTGATACATCTAATTGCCTTGGTAAGCTAATAAGCTGATTTCTAATTCCCTTTTTTTTTTTTTCTGTCTTAGTAATGCAGGTAATATGGCTGTAGAAGAACAGAAAAAAGGGCAAGCAAAAATTCTTCTTAGAAGTCATGTGGGGGAGTCTTTTTTTCTTTTTTTTTCTTTTTTTTCTTTCTTTTTTTTTTTTCCTTAAGGGTCATATTTTTTGTCTTATTAAACTTTTTTAAATGTGACCTGAGCTTTTTGTCTGAATTCACATTTAGAAAATCAATCAAAGGAATATAAACAATATTTTACTATATATGCACTGCATAATAATTATATGCCAAACAATTAGAATTCCTTATCATTCTGGAAAAAAAAAGTAATAAAATGAAGCAAAATAACTCTTTTATAGGGTATAGCATTTTCAAAAGCTGACAGGAGGAGATGACCAGACAAGAAAGTATCCTGAAAGAACAAGAAGTAAAAAATAAATAAGTGCAAGAATAACATCAAAACTAACAGGTATTAAATTGCTGGTGGCCTTTAGATATAGGGGAGATACACACTGGCCCAGAACTTTGAAGCTAACCTTTTTTCTGAAGTTCCTTTTGAATATTGCCTTGGCCATTTTTTTTTTTCAATGGAAGTTGTTCAATTCCTTAATTCTGTTCCATAGAAAATTATCTTTAGAAAAGTTACACTGATTTTTATATATTCTGACTTGTGGCCTACTGGCATAAATGGATGTCCCTACCTGAAGTTTGCTTAACAAGCAGGTTTTTTTTAAAAAAAGCAAGTCTAGGAAAGGGAAGAAAAAAAAATTCCATTACGTAGTCAGAAGTCAGGAAAAGTAACACAACCCTTTTCCCATCAGCGGCTTCCAAACCCTTGTGCACAGGATACGAGAGGTTTTGAGCTTTTCTTGGAGGACATCCAATTTCCAGGTGCAGTGTAAGACCTGTAATTCTTTGCATTATTGCACAAAATTTGCAAGTACAGCTAGTTTGTTCTGGCTCAAATGCTATTTCAAAACAGAGGATGCCAGCATCTGATGTCAGTGTTGCTAAGTGCCCGATTACACTAAGATGATCATGTTCTGCCAGGTCGCTTCTCTGAACTGGCTGTAACAGAGCAGCTAGGAGAAACTTAGCATCACAACAGTACTGAATGCAACACAGGCATTTACAAGAGGTTTAAATACTGTTAATACTGTGTTTTGTTTTGTTGCATTTTGCTTTGTTTTTCAATAGATGGTATATATGAATATTGGGACTCTAGATTAAACTATAATTTAGAAAGTATGATGACCAATTTTAGTCTCCGAGTCATGTATGTTGTAACAAATTTGTCCTGAAGAGATCGTCTTAGTAATGACTGCAGCCAGACAACTTATAACGAAGGGGAAAATTCTCAAAGGATTAAATGAAAAATATTTGCTTTCCTTGATTCATGTACTAATTGACATAAAAAATGATTGTACCTGACCTACCCTTTTCAGAACACGCTTCTATATTCCTAGGGATAAATGTGAATTTTCCAATGAAATAATCTTATATTGGAAATGTATACTAAAGTATACATTGTATACACTGAAATGTATGGAAAGTTTTAAAGAAATTGAATATTTTTGCAAAGGCCAAACAAATTTTTTAACTAATCCCAAAGCATCCAATAACACTAAAGATTCAGTTTGGTTTCACTTAGAAAGTCATTGTTCAAATTTCTTGTGAATGATTTAATACATGCCTTTAAGCTTATTCACTGTCCTGTCATGTAGGATCCTGGATTCTGTCCTCTTGGAAATATTCTTTGTGATGCATCTCTGTGATGAACTATATATGGATGAGGTGAAATTTGAACCTTGATCTTTAAATTCTTTGAGGAATTTCTTAATCTCTGGACTATCATCTTCTGACATTTGGTTTTCTGTTTTTGATTTGATGTAATTTTATTCACTTCCGGTGACTAAATGAATATTTTATTGCTTATCCAGACACCAATTAATAGTGTCCTGTGCTTACAGCATTATCTTGGAATAAAGGAGAGGTGTTCAAACTGATCCCAAGTCATAATGCCAGAAAAGAAGCTTCAGAACTGAACGGCCATATGTCAACCGGCTACTGTAACCCCAGAAACTACAACTGAACTGCTAAAACAAGGACCAAGGAGAAAACTTAGCACCAGTAAATTCAGTTACATTGGACATCAAGTCTATTGCTTACTGATTAGTCAATAAGGCATGTTCTTAATATGATTTTTTTTTCCTGGTGTGTGTGTGTGTGCGCCTACTAGCTTTCTGCAAGAGAGTTTTAGGACATAGTTCAGGGCTATACCACAGTGGCTACTACTCACAGTAGACATTAGCAATGACATTATGCCATGCTTAGTTCCTTCCACCCTAGGTAGTCTTCAAACTCTCTATGAGCTCCTTAGGCACCTTGTTGGTCTCAATCCATAACTGACAGTGTGGAGCACACACCACTTTCTCTGTTGGACTGCAACATATCCCTCATGTTGCCACAGAGAATGTGAACTGCTAGATAGATAAATAAATACTATGTCTTAGAGACATGTACCACATGTAGTCCAAAGACAATAGCTTAACATTTGACCATGTAGCCAAAAACCTGCTTTCTTATTCACAAATAAAATTACAAATAGCAATTCCTGTGTAAATAGCGTACTATAAAGGTTTTGACTTTGAACTTTAGCATTTGGGCTCCAGATGAGGACTTTCATCCATCTGTCTGTTTACCAAACCGGAATATTGTAGGTGCTGCTCTGGTTGTCATATACTGTTCTGCAAACACCTCTTGCCCAAGTTCTCTGACTTCTGGAAAATATTTGGTGTTACATCCAGTTAATATCTAAGTCAGTACATTCCTCTAACTCTGCTTCTAAGTCCATCTGGTCTGCTTTTTCCTATGTGAACAGCTTCTGCTCCCCCAGTCATAGCATACAGTTCGTAAAATTCATTCCTATAGTAGCTGAAGAACAGGGGAAAAAAAAACAGGGAAGAAGCTCGCCAGTGAGAGATGAATTTTTATTTCTCAGCTACCAGTGCATCAAAATTGATCATCTTTCTAGAACTGCTTGAAACCTACAGATGTGATAAAGGTTGCCTATATATAACTGTGTGCATTCCGCAAATATAGTATATTTTGCATACACATGGGTAAGTCCTGGTCTTCCTATGTTATAATACAAAAATCTAATAATATTGACTGTCATTTCTTTGTTTTGCCATTCACTTCAATATAATGAATCCAAAAGAGTAGGAATGAGAGAAATTAATGTACTCAGTTTGAAGTCCTTCATCAAATCAATACTATATAAAATTGTGCAAAAGGACTAATGTCATTTTCAGTCAAGATTTTGTGATTTACCTATGGTGGCATTAAAGAGGAAGATCTGTGTACCAGTTCTTCTTGTGATATTGCTACAGTATATGAGATTAAAACAATAATTGGAGACATTTTTCTGTCAGTCTTTGCAAATAACCTTTGTCTTCTATTTAGCTGTATTTGTGATTCTGGTAAATTATTTTTTCATTAGTTGGATAATTAATATTTACAGGAAATATGCATTTTTTTCTCTTTATGCTGAAAAGGAGATTGAGATTGTGATTTTTTTATAAAATAATTGCAAATAATGCATAGAATAAAAGATACAATAGGCAGATTTTTTGCAATCCCATCAGGAAAACTTGGAAGCATTATTCTGTCCACTGTTGACAGCTTCAGCAG
>NW_010586136.1:142741-176169 GCF_000705375.1 Tinamus guttatus
AGGATTCATCTTAGCTAGCTTCAGACATCTGCAAATAGAACTAGTCATCTTTAACTAGTCGGTGAGAGAACTAGGAACTTTCATCTGATCTATTTTGTATGTTTACCTTGGGATGACATGAGTCATGACCTAAGCACGATTATTTCTTTTCACTGGTGTTAAAAGAAGTCTAGAAAACTAGCTCAAAGACCTTTCTGTTTATACTTGTATCTTGTCAGCCAAATCCCATTTCCAGAAACTAAAATATCATGCATTCCATTTAAGACTTCTTTGTTACCTTCAAAAATGTGTCTCATTTTCATGGAAAGTACATTGTGTTTCATTCCAGGAACTAAACTGTGTCAAACTACCATTTTTAAGGCCAAATTAGTGCAAAACTCTTGGTACCACTCTGTGACACAGTACAAGGTCAGATAGCTTGTGAAGGAATTGATGGGTTTAAGAGTTATTTGTATCCTTCTGAAATCTTGACTACCAAGACTTATTCACTCACCCTGTCCTGCTCTATTAAATCTCATCAAATTTGAGCTTGTTGTGTATGCACTAGGATATCCTTTGTCTTTATAGGATAAAGTTCATGCATGCAACAAACTGGATAGGGTTTATCTATAGATCATTGTTAATTTACTGAACCCTTCTGTAGTATATGGCATATGATCAAGTAAAATCATTTCTTAATGGAAATCAGTCTGAAAAAAAAAAAGAAGCAGGAAAAATGAAGAAGAGGAAGCAGAACCTTACAGTAGCATGATTGAAAATTCAAAGGGCAACCCAATGTACCAGAAACCATACAGACTTGAGAAAAATACACTGGGGGCCACTCTGGTCACTTCTGACTAGCCTCACATAGCATACCAAATGAGAGAGAGCTAACACCATTAGCAACAATAACAACAAGCCACGGGCACCTCTGACATTTGGGATACTAAGAAGATGTTAATATCTCAAGCACATTCTTCCCCTCTGACCCTGATGCAACTTTTACAGTCACCTGTTTTGCCCTTGAATCCTCTCCCTTTGTTATATTCTGACCTTGCTTTCTTCACTTGTGTTCGGTTTGCTGAACACAAAGGCTGAACAGCCTTTTCATCACTTGTAAATAAAGTTCTCCAAAAATATTTCCACATTTATATTCTAATCATTATTATGTTCAGTTTGTAAGAAATACTGGTAAACCCCCTAATGGGGGTAGATCTTGCAATTTATTCAGTCATCTTCAAGGAATTTGTCCTGACACTTCACTAATTGACTATTGACTTCAGCTGTACAATAGATGTCATAAATTCAACTTAATTAACATTCTTTAGTGAATATTTCATTTTTTTTCTAATTTTATTTAGATTCTAATCTTATCAATAATTTTTACTTCTACTTGAACCTGAGCTGCAGAAATTACAAATCAAGTTTTTACAAATAAGTAACCTATTTTTTAAAGTATTGATGTGCTGAAAAAGAGAAATTCACAAGCTATTACATTGCTAAGGACTATGATATTTATTTTAGAACTCTTGATTGGCAAAAGATTTTGCAGTGCAATCGGGTATTGGAAGAATGAGAAGCTATTGTATTTGGTTTTATCTAAAGAACTCAGAAGTTCAACTCGAGTTCATGAGCAACATTCAGAATAATGCAGACAAGTCAGCTACAGTTTGCACTGGCTTTTTGCTGAATATTTGGAGGGTTTTTACAAGAATTTCAGCAGAGTGTAAGTACTGGCAATCTATTCTTTTGCAGTTTGATTCTTTAATCCTCCTTGTGCTATTCTGACTGATACTACCCCTGATACCCCGAATAATTCCTGTGAAGTGATATGAAAGATGCACGCAGAAGCATTATTTATCTTGGTTAATTCTGTTTGTGCTCATGCCTATACCTAGCAAATGTATTCAACTAAAAGACCCAACACAAAGGAAAGCTACTGTTTATTTTAGATAAAAGGCCAAAATGACCACATTGCTTTGATTTAATTGATATTCCTTCATTTGTCATACCGAAGAAAGAGATGACAATGTTGTTGCTTTCTTTTTGAACAACTACAGCTCATTTATTTTATTCTGCAGGACTGACATTTGTCTATCATGAACAATTTATCGTTTGTACCACTGCAACACACATATTTGAAAAGCTACAATTTGACATTGTCAAAACCTGTGAAGTTGTCATCATTATTCCCTTTATTTCAAGCAAATGGAAGAAAGTCTGGGGGAGGAGTTGGAAATATCTTTAATGATAGGCATATTTGTTTGTTTGATTGACTTTTATGTTCTCCTACCCCCCTTAAATTTTTTAAAAAACAAAAACTGTCAACCTGGAAAAAAATAGATAAAAGTTTTTTTTTTTTTTTTTTTTTCATTGCACTCCTACACCTCAAGAACATCCAAAATCTTGATTGCACAGAATTTCTTATTTAACTGGGAATTGTTCAGAATATTTTCTTTGGTTCAGATCCTGATTCTTATGCCTTGTTCAGAAAATGCTTGCTTGAGACAAGTTTCAGCAATGATAAAATATGCACAATGATTTGCAAGTTCAGTGTCAGAAATCAGAAATGCAAATACCAAATAAATGAAGATACACCAAAATTTAAGACTGAAGCTGAGTAAGCTTGTATTTGTCTTACTTAAAGCCATACCATATATGTGGATCATTTATAGTTGAAGATCAATCTATTCAATATTTCAAAGGAGGTGATTCAGTTACAAAGCAGAACATTGTAAACAGACTGAACTGTTTATAAAATATTGCCATCAAAAAAACCCAAAGCATTACCATATTTTATAGAATTCAGCAGATCATAAGGTCTGTTTTTTTTTTTTTTTTTTTTTTTTTACAAGAAGGGCTACTGGCTATCAGGTACATAGTTATTTATCTATTATTTTTGGAAGGACAGTTTAAAAGGCATCATAAGGAGGGTCTGTTTTTTAGTGAAAATAGACTTCAAGAGAATTGTTTGAATGATACGCAATGTAATAAACACAATATGTAGCAGCAAAGTCAGTGTGTGATTTGCTTATAAAATTGGAATAATTCCACCACTTGACTTTCCAGTCAAATTAGCATTTGCAGATCTTGCCAATTGACAGATCCCATTGTACGCTTGGTATAGATACTTTTATTTATGCTTTACAGCAGCTGTCACTCTTGTCTGAAATAAAAGGATTTTGGTTTCTCTCTTCTCCTGCTGTTGATGGTATCAACATTTTATGTTTTGTGCTGCATGCAACGTTCTGTCAATTTTATGATTGTTTATTACATAACATAGTAGTTTTGTGTAGCAAAATTTTACTACTTCTAAACAATATTTTGATGAAATCAAAACCTCTCCAAATGTTGTTTTCAATTTTCAAATAACCCCATCTCTATTTTGAAAAGTTTCAGCAGACATAATTGTATTCGATCTTTTAAAACATATACATCTATCTTTCTGTTGTTCCCTCATTAGCAAAATGTAAATAATATTTGTGAATCTGTGGTACTATTTTTGAACTTCAAACAGTTGGTTTGGACACCTGTCTGTTGTTATTATTTTTTGACTCTGCCACTGTGTTTCATACAGGTATTTGTAATGAATTTCACTGTTATATTTTATACAATACAAAAACAAAGTGTAAATCGTATCAAGCTTTTAGATATATTGTAGGAACACTCTTGTGGTACAATGCTGCTATCTTCATTTTTGATGTATTTTAGATTATTGACTCATCTTTTATGCTCGCTTTGACAGTATAGCTTACACTGCTCTGCAACAGTTCGTTACAGAAATAGAGCATTTTACTGAAATCTCATTTGGGCCTTTAAACCATTCTTATTAGGCTTTTGCAATTATTAATATATTTGGACATTTCTTATTATTATAATACAAATTAATATATGTCAGCCTGTTGCTTATTTTACTAAATATGAACTCCATTTAACATTATTTTAATATAAAATTTAAGAATTTTAGAAATATGTGAATATTTAGGAAGCTCTCATCAAACTTGTCCAAACTAAAAATGTTTCTAAAGATTTAGTAAATAAGTATTTAATTTTTCTTCCAGGCAGAAAGGTTTTTGTTTGTTTTTTATATATAGGTTCACAATGAAGTCATAGTAGTCACTTGACAGTCCACTCAAAAGAAAGAGGTGTGTAATCAAAGCAAAAGCATTAGACCATTTGGGGCCCATCACTGGTTCTGTCACAGATTTTGGTGATTGGGGGCTGATCCATTACTCTGCATGTTATGGATTTTCGCTTTTAAAGTAGTTATTATGACACAAGCTCTTTCTTCTTCCTGCTGCTCTTTGGACTTAGAAAAGAATAACTTGCTTGCAAATTAAGTTATGAATGATGCCAGTGATTTCCTACCTTTTTCAAGAGATCTTTCTGTACAGCTTTTTTCCCTCTCCAGAGAAAAAGGAGAGCAGCTGTCTAAGCAGCAAATGCCAAAGAGTCCCTATATCTTCTGGGAGATGGTTGTTGCTACCAGCAAAAATTGATGGACAACTGGGAAGCAGTGCTAGCTGCCACCATCCTGCCTCTTTCTGATTTCCCTTTCCTTTGACCCCCCTGTTCATCCCCCAATATCCATCATGCGGGGTAATGGCACAGGAGAGCATGCTCGGCACCTGCTGCAGCATCAAGCTGGAAATCCAAAATGTGCCTGTAGGACCCCAACTACTGAGTTTGTAACTCAAAAGTACTTGTTATCCAAAATCTCTGTGTGTTCTCTGTTACAGGTTGGTATTATGGGACCAAGACAGGATGGACATCTCTGAAAGAATATACAGCAATTAATCTGGAGACAAATCTCCTAAAGACAACAGAATAACTTTGTCAGAGATAAACAAGTATTAACCCCGTGGTAGCTTTGATGGAACATAGACATAACCAATTCTGCAGCTATCCAAAACAGAGCAAAACAAGGAAGGAATTTCACCACAGGTGTTGGTCAACATCTGCCTTAATGTGGCAGAGGGAATCAATAATCAATAAAGAAGGAAATACAGAGCTAGAAGTACTGATAAACTATTAACTCCTTGTTTCATTTTGGTTTTCAGAAATGAAAATTGATAGAAAATTGAAAATTTCAGAACATCTAGAGTTCCCCTCAAAAATTGTTTATTGTTAATATCTTATGCAAATTTGCTATAGGTAAATGAAGCCACTTAAATTTTAAGGAAGTGCATTTTCTGTTAACAGTAAATAAAGATTTCAACTTTGATATGACCATGAAATTAATTTTCTAAGTTGCATAATAGATAATGTCCTTTGTAGCAGTACGGGGTATTTTTTTGTCTGCATTTTAGCATTCTCAAACTATTTTCAATTAAGAACTGATTCCAATTCTCAGTGTTTGAAATTCTACTGTGGATCCAGCACTTTAGTTACTAAAAATACTTGGACAAGATGAATTACAGGCATATATGATTTTTATTCTTCATTTATTCTGAATTTTGTAGGGAACAATACAGGAGTATGAACTCTAAAAATAGACAAGCTTTAGAAAAACAGCTCTTCACTTTTCCAAAACTCATAATGCTATTACAAAATATAGATTTTTTTTCATATAGAATAATATGTTCTCTTTGACACTCTTGTGCATATTCAAAACATCATTCTTTCATATTATAACAGAAAAATTGTGAGTACAATATAGATAAAGTAATTTAAAAACTATGTGTTTAATATGACATAAATATGACATATTTCAAAATACGACATATTTTGAAAATCAAACTGGAGAATCAAGGAATTTGAGGAGTTTTCAGACATATATTCTTAAATGTATGCAATTAACATTCAGATATGCATGAAATGTTTAAAATAAAGTCTGTATCCATGCTAATTTCCAGTGTATTCTCTTTAATTCCCCACTAAACCATCTCAAATTAGGTTTGTGATAGAAATGCTCCTTTATAAATTAAAGTAACAAGCAAATCTAGAATGTCTCTTATCTATAAAACAATTTCCTTTGAAAACATGTTCAGTTTTAAACAACTTTATATATTTTCCTGTATGGAAAGGATTTTTTTTTCCTACTTAGAATGTTTATTATGGCTTAAGCAACTCAATTTGCAAATGTTTAAAGTGCTATGTTTCAGACCATGCAGCTATAATCTTACTGAACATTATGGAGAGGTATGCTATTAAATCTATTAAATACAATTTAAGCTTTACAGCCTCCTTTTCTTTATACAGTTGAAGTCTTATAGGTCTTTTAGAGAAAGAAAAGATACTGTAAATTGAAAAATTAGGTAAATGAACTACCACACAAATACACTAACTTGTCTTTCTGAGTACTAGAAGGATGTTGTCCTTTATACTCTTCCCCTCTCTGTTCAAATCTCCCTGACCCATCTGTAACAGATAAAGAAAGGTACTCACTCCAAGGGTTTTAGGAGTACCATTGCAAATAAGATAGCTTTAATGAATGTGGCAACAAAAAAAAATATTCTGCATAAGACTTAATATTAGAAGAATTTGTGTTCAAAATAATTTGAGAATTATAACAAAGTTAATGAAGTTAAAAGTTATAAATCACAGAATCAGAGAATGGTTAAGCTTGGAAGGAACCTCTAGAGATCATCTAGTCTAACCCCCAGCTCAAGCAGGGACACCTAGAGCGCATGGCACAGGGTGGCATCCAGGCGGGTTTGGAAGATCTCCAGAGAAGGAGACTCCACGGCCTTTCTGGGCAGCCTGCTCCAGGGCTCTGTCAGATCACTGGAATATCAGATTGTGATATAACAAAGACTTACTAGATCATGATAATTAGACATTTGATTTTTTTTATACTTTCTTGTCAGCTGGGCGATTAACACGAATGCATAGATTATAATCATCTTCTTGAACTGCCTGAAAATCTATGTGCATGTACACTTGTTAAAAACCTAACTAGCATGAAGCATATTAGTGAGAGATATATTCCTTGTTGTTGTGAATATATGAATTAATAAAGCCATGTTTTAATAGTAGAAAGTGGTGGTTAGCTCCACAAATATGCCTAGCTGAATTTTGTTAGTAAGAAAGAGAGCTATTTGCAAAGAAGTTATCAGAGAAGTAATTATGTATGTTGATAATAGCAGGTGCTACATCTACTTTTTAATTGCTAAGTTTCAGGATGCTGTTTCCAGAGTACAGTTCAGAGGGCACACTGATCTGGAATTAAGAAAGCATATATGTGTTAAACCATTTAGAAAAGGCAGAATTGCTGTGCTAGTGCTGTATAGTGCTTCAGATAAAAACAAAAAAAAAATAAATTTGAATGCAGTGGTTTTACAGTAGAGGTATAATATTTTTAGCTGTCTCAGCGATAGCATGAAAATCTATTTCCAAGATTAGATATTGCAGTTTGCTTTAATTTCCCTTCGTATTTCATGGGAAAAATGTGGTACCCTGAATAAGGTTCAGATCAAGCAGTGCACTATGAAGGACTGTTTAAAACAACCAATGGGAAATATAACAGAAAAATAATATTAGTTTCCTTTTGATTTTAGAGCTTCACTGTGTTCCTAATAGAACGTAACATCAGAATCGGGAATAAGCATTAGCCTTAGATACTTTAGTTAAGATTGGGGTCTAGACATGAATGTGTCAGATTTCCCCTGGAGACAGTGGAGTTTGAGTCAATACAGCCACTGAAGCATGGACAGCTATTTATCTGACCAAACATAAATGCTGTTTCTGAACAAAACTGCCAAATTAGGATACCAGACTGAAAACTTTCAAGTAGTTGCAATTAGATTTATGTTAAGACTGATTAGGGCATTTTATGAATTTGTAAGGTCTGATTTTGTTCTTGCTGGTATTTTGCTTTTATTGACATTTCCTAATTTCATAGCAATCATTTTACAGTCCATGTCATAAATTAAAAATATGTTTTCTCTCAGATTTGTTCTATCGACATTTTTTTAAAAATCTAATTATCAACTATATCTGTTTATCAACTGTAAGCTTTTTGATAGCAGACCAGTAGTAATAGATTAAAGTTATCTGTTAGTAAATTTAAGCTGTATTAAAATTTATTTGCTCATTATAATTAATTAACAATATTTCCATTTAAACCATTTATTTTTATTGGTTTTAATATTTCTAATGGAGGTAGCGGAAGCAGAAAACTCTGCTGTTCTTCATGCAGCGTATTTCCTATTTCATGGTACCACACTGCACCTCAAAATAACATTTCAATTTATCACACAAACGATGCCTCCTTATATATTATAAAATTTCTGGAGGAAAACTGAATCCCACCACTTTTCTACACTATATCTGAACGTTCACTTTTGAATCAAATCTCACTCCCTAACCCAAGCCTAATTTTCCATAATACTATGGTGAGAAAATAATGTTCTTACTTTTCAGTGAAAAACTTAGGATGAAACAATCAGACTGTAGCTTTCTAGATTCAAAATTAATATTTCCCTCCACTCCTTGACTGTTGCTGATATGTCGCATATACAGGCTGGTTGGGAATCTATAAAAATCTGCATCATCAGGTTTAAAATACTGCCACATTCTGTGAGAACTCTTTCCTTTATATGACATTTTTAAAAAAAAAATAAGAATAAACATAACAACAATAATGCTCACAGCAAATATAACAAATTAGTATTATGAGTTTGCACTCATAATAAAATAAAAATAACCTCAATTTAGGACAACCGGAACAGGAAAAAAAAAAAAAAAAACTGTTTCAATCCTATTCTACTACTGACATATCTTGAAGAATGGAGGATTAATTAACAGGATATAATTTCTTCCAACCACCAAAATAATTAATAATGTAGACACTATGACTTCAATTGTAAAACACAAAAAAAAAGTCCAAGACAAATATATTTTAGACTAGCTATCCTAAAAAATAAATGACTGAATTTGAAACACGCACAGTTAATCAGACACAACATTTATGCCATTTTCTAGATCTGATACCTTGTCATTATAAAAATGTCAGTTCTTATTATGGAGATAATTCAAATCTCAAGACTGAAAGCAACGAGTTTCTGCAGCATCAAAAAGGTTAGTTTTAATAGCAGGAGCTGCCAAAATATTGAAATTATTCTGCATTATTGTTTTTTAAAAAATATTATTTTCTAAAAACTATTAATTTCATTTATACAGAAAGTTTTTGCATAATGGACTGTATTTATAAAGAGTGTGAAATATTAAAACACAATAAAACAATAAAATTATATATATATGTTTTCTATTTAGGTTATTTTAGAGTTTATAACATTCCTTGGGTTTTACAGTGACAATGATTTTCTGATATTAAAGACTGATGATTAGTGTCAATGCATGTTTCATGTCAGCAAGGAAAGACCCTGAAATGTCTAATAGCTTCCAGGTTTAAGTTTTCACTGAATTTCATATATGCTGTTCAAAGTAATTACTATCCCAGTTTTCTCATCCCAGCATCCTGGCAGAGATTTTCACTTCTGGCATTTGTGTGAACCTCAGCTGTCCTCTCCCTAATCCTGTCTAGAAAATCATTCATTTGTCATAAACATTTTACACAGTTCATCTGAACTAGCAACTGAGCTGTTCTTTACCTGAAGGAGCAAAGCTGACACCTCAGTCAGATGAGTAGGAAGTTCCTTTCCCCCAGTGAGTTTGTGTCTGTCAGTAGATTCAAACCACTGAAATCAACAGGGAGATACAAATATTAATCATAGAATCATGGAATCATAGAATGCTTAAGGTTGGAAGGGACCTCTAGAGGTCATCTAGTCCAAAACCCCTGCACACGGAGGGTCACATAGAGCACGTGGCACAGGACTGCATTCAAGCGGTTTTTGAAGATCTCCAGAGAAGGAGACTCCACAACCTCTCTGGGCAGTCCCAGTCTGGGCAGTGCTCTGTCACCCTCACTGTTAAAAAATTTTCCTTAAGTTCCTGTGGAACTTTTGATGCTTCAGGTTGTGGCCGTTACCTCTAGTTCTGTCAGTGGCCACCAGTGAAAAGAGGCCAGCACCATCCTCCCCACTGCCTCCCTTGAGGTACTTATATACACTGATTAGATCCCCTCTCAGCCTTCCCTTCTCCAGGCTGAACAGGCCCAGCTCCCTCAGCCTCTCCTCATAGGGCAGATGTTCCAGGCCCCTGATCATCCTTGTAGCCCTGCGCTGGTAAGAGATTAATGTCAGGCAATCTAGTCACAAATTAACTACAGTGGATCAATTCTTAGGGCAGGACTCATCTACCATGACACCTTGGTCTTTCTCTGCAGAGCTGCTCTCCAGGAGGTCAGTCCCCAGCCTGTATAGGTGTCTGGGGTTATTCCTCCCCAGGTGCAGAACCTTGCACTTGGCCTTGTTGAATTGCATGAGGTTTTTCACCGCCCAGTTGTCCAGTCTGTCCAGGTCCCTCTGGATGGCAGCGCAGCCTTCTGGGGTTATCAGCTACACCTCCCAGTTTGGTATCATCAGCAAACTTGCTGAGGGAGCACTCTGTGCCTTCATCCAGGTCATTGATGAATAAATTGAACAGGACTGGACCGAGGACTGACCCCTGAGGGATACCGCTAGCTACAGGTCTCCAACTGGACTCTGCACCATTGATCACGACCCTCTGAACTCTGCCATCCAGCCATCACCTCACTGTGCACTCATCTATCCCATCGTTCCGGAGCTGATGCTTCTTTGAGCATCTGTTTCTGTGATAGATCTCTGATATGAGATAAATATTTTGGATCTTTTATCAAAACAGATTTTGTGTTTTCCTTACATAAAATGCTGTTGCTGCCTTTACTAATAAAGAAGTCAACTGACTCTGGAATTCTAAATTACTGATTATATGTCATATTGAGCCTCAACTGTGTGCAATACGCACATTCCAAAGAATGAGTTTTTCTGTCCTGAAACTAAAACATACAAACTCCTCCAAAATCTTCAATTTTCAAAACCAAAATTGCCATGCTCTGAATTGAAATTTCTAATTATAATTTATTTTGGAAGCAAGTGACCGAAGTTGAAGCATATCAAGCTACTGCAGCAGAAAATAAATAAATAAATAAATAAAAGATTAAAGAAAATTCCATCATATGAAAAATTCGGAAGATGCTAAAATATCCAGTTCTCTGTCTTTGTTTATCTCTCTCTCCTCTAACAATTTAAAATGCAATGGCAGAAAAAGAAAAGGCAGAAAATAAAAGCATTAAATATGATATAGATTGATTTTCATAATTAGTTCTCTATGAGAAAGAAAAAAACGAAGGTCATAGACCTAGCAAATTAGACATAGAAATAAAATCCTGTGATTCATGGCAAAGTTGAGAATAAAAAAGTGTAAAGAGAAAGAAAAACTTCTAGGCTTGACTGTATTTCTGTTGTTGTTATTGCTATTATGTTAGATTTGTTTTAATTGTTGTTATATTGTTATGAACTTTGTATTCTTTTCTAGATTAATTTTAACTGTGTGAGGAGCTATGCTCTGTAGAGATGTATTTATGATCCGTGGTTGATCAGCATCCAAAGGTGCAGGGAGAACTGGCTGATGTCCATATGTCACCCACTATCATCTCTGGAAGCTGGAGGAGACTGGGAGATTATCCCTGTCAACTGGAGAATGCTGGATGTTGTTTCTTCATGCTACCACCACTTATTCCAGGCCCACATCTATAGTAATCATCTGGACGAATCATTTCAACTACCCAAACTCAAACTCTTTGGATGTGCACTGATGAGCCAAGAACTTTTCAGCATTATCCAACTATTTCATGCTTATTTTCCTAGTTGACTAGTTCATGTTTCCTTTTCATAGATTCAGTATAGATTTGCCCACCTCGCTGATGAAGAAACAAGAACATCTTTTGTTCCTCAACACAGGTTGGCCTGATATTAAATAGCAATGAAGGAGACAGGGAAAAGGAAGCAGCCATTGCTAATCTAGTTTGCCCCTCATACACATTCAGTTAATTCCCATTCACACCAAGTTGCAGCTGGCTGAAAATGCGTCACAAACTTTATATGTCTAAGAAAGTAGAGAAGATGAAAATGATGCAGGGGATTTTTCTGGGGCTTATTTCTTTCCCCAGACAATATTGTATCTTGTGACCACTCAGTCTCCTCTCCTGAACCTCTTTTTTTGACCCTATTAGTATGTGGTCATCTGGTGTGTGTACACTATAATCTAAAAAAAAATGTAACATGACAAATGTCTACGTACTTTAGCATGCTTAATCATATTTCCTTGAGAAGTGGCAAGGTTCCGTTGTCCTTTATGTTACCTGATATTTCACATAATTTCAAAGTTCTTACAGTATATGATGATATTCCATAAACAAAGAGATATAGTTTGACCCAAAAGACTGGCAGACACAATTCACCTCAACTAATCCTAATGGAGATATTTGCATTGATTCAATGCAAAATGGAGAAAAAAAATACTACATAGTAAAGTTAGTATATTTTCATTTGATGGAAATCATATTTTTATTTCTTCTGAACAACACATTTCAACAGAAAATTCCAGACAATCCCTACGAGTCAGTATTTCCTTACAAATAACTGAAAGTGGCATTGAGGAATGCAGTAATGCTCATAATAACATGGTAATTCAATTTCAATTAAGTGAAGCTTACTGATATGACAACCTGTATAAATAATACCAGTGCGCAAAAAAAGACAAATCCTTCAGACATATGTCGCTGTTATTTTTCCATGCCAAATCAGCTAGTGTTTGAGCTTGGATTGACTTATCAGACACACTATTCCTGAAAAAGCGACGGGTTGCCACATTGTTTGATTATCTTATTACCATTACTCTTATTTCCCTAAGGATCATACAGTTTCAGAACACTTTATGAGAGGTCATTCTTTATCGTTTGAATATTTTGGGGTTTTTTGTTATTCTCTTATATTTAGAAAATAATGCTGTTTTACTATTTTGATGTTATAAATTCTAATACATATGTATAGAGCTCACATGTATAGAGCTTGTGATAAATGCACAAAATTTAGACAAGGAAATAATACAATAAACAGGAGATACACAGTGCCATGGAGGAGTCAAGTTATCCACATATCCTCTCAATTATCTGGCAAACGAAGACTGAGACAGTGCTTGGGATGGAAGTTAGAAATTCATGTATTTGAATCAGTTCCATGACATTTATTCTTTCAGCAAGGCAGTACGACCTGTGTTTCTGATTCTTTGCTGGGTGAATAAAAGGGAAGAGGAAGCTATTTGAATTTTAACCACATACTTCCAAAACGTATTTTAACAGCTATCAATTAGTAAACAGAAAGTAAATACATGTGTCTTTCTGCTTATGAAAGAAATGTAACACAAAAAAGTTGCATTTGTAGTGAAGCCGATTTGAGAGCTTAAGTTATATAATACATTAAACTTTACTCATCAAAAATATATTTTGAACACGATTACAAACTCTCAGAGATTTAGCTGGATAAAAGATTACTTGTTTTGAATTTTTTAAGATCAGCTACTGAAATTGAAAGGGTGTTCTTCTGTTATATATATACATATATATATATATATAATAATCAGAGAGACTGCATTGTCAGAGAGGATAAGAGATTGACTGAAACTTCCGCGAGACTCTGAAGACACAAGAGCCCAAAGCTCTGACTGTAGTGGAGGGACAGGGAGAGTCAGTGCCTTCTTAGGTCCAGAGTTATGTCATAAGGTGGAAACTGATGGCCAAGACTGGAAACTGGTGACTTCTGGCACCAGGAGGAGGGTTCCTGTTCCACCTGAAGTCTTGAAATTTTGGAATGGGTTCACTGTCTTCATACACAAGAAATTGGGAATCCTCTGGAATGAAGCATCTGAGCCAGTCACACTGGAGCACGCAGGAGGAAGCCTTTAGAAAGGACAGGGAAGGAGAGGAGAGGGAGTTACCTTGTATGTGAAAAATCAACTGGAATGCCTGGAACTCCATGTGGGCATGGGTGAGAGGCTAGATGTAAGTTTATGGATCAGGATTAGTCAGCAGATCAGCATGGGCCATACTGTAGTGGCTGTCTGCTACAGGTAAGAAGAAGAGGTAAATAGTTCTTTAGGGGGGAATTGGAAGAAGCTTCACATTCACGGCACTAGTCTTCAGGGAGGTCTTTAACCACCCTCATATCTGCTTGAAAGGACAAGCAGAAGGACCCAAGCAATCCAGGAGATTTCTTGAGTATATTGGTGACAATTTCCACTCACAGGTGTCCAAGGAGAAGTGCTCTGCTGCACTTCATACTTATAGACAAGGAGATGTGGTTGTTGGAAGAATCAAAAAGCAAGATTACAAACATGGACTTCAGGAAAAGAGATTTTTGTCTGTTCAGGGACTTCGAAGAATTCTGTGGGATATGTCCCTCAAGGGAACAGGGACAGGAACAGCTGATATTCACCTCTCTCAGGCTGAAGAACTGTCAATCCCAACAAGCACAAAATTTAGCAGAGGGAGAAGGCCTTTATGAATTAACAAAGAGCTCCTGCCTAACCTCAAACATAAAAAAATAAATGTACAAGAAGGGGAAGCAGTGACAAGTCACCTAGCAGGAGTATAGAGAAACATGCCCAAACTTGTGGGGATGGACTTAGGAGAACTAAAAACCACGTGGAACTTAAACAGACAAGAGATGTGAAGGCAACACAAGGATTCTATAAGCATATGTGCCTAAAAAGGAAGGGAAAATGTGGACTTACTAACTGGAGCAAGGGCTCTAGTGACAAAGGACATAGAAAAGGCAAAGTTATTGGCCTCAGGAAGGCCAAGGAAGGCAAATGTGAGGGATGAGGGTGTCATGAAGTCATGGATTTACCAAACTGAGTCTACCAAAGGGCGCAAAGATGACTAAGTGATAAGGTTCTCTCTCATACGAGTTAAAACTGAGACAGATAGGGTTGTTCAGCCTGGAGAAAAGGTGGCTTAGGGGGATCTTATCAATATAAATACTTGATATTTGTATAAATATATAAAAAATTGATAGGAAGGTGTAAAGAAGATGAAAAGTAATGAATAGATATTGAATTACAGAAAATACAGGAATTTCAACATAATATTTCCTCCAGCGAGAGTGGTCAAATACTGGAACAGGTTCCCTGTTAGTTGAGGTTGCAGAATCTCTGTCTTCATAAATATTCAAAGCCCAATTTGATATGACACTATGTAACTTGCTCCAATGGACCCCTATTATGACGAAGAGTTGTCTTGGATGATCTCCATGGGGTTCTTTCCTAGTTTGACCATTCTGTCATTCTACGATAATAATTTTGATATCAAAATAATCCTGAGATTCTTACATCCGAAAGTTAACTAGGCTACTGAGTGCTTGAACCAGGAGCTGATAAAACATTTTAGGACAGATAATCTCTCTCATGTTGAAATGTTTCACTTTGCATAAAATAATGGATAATTTGAGGAGTTTATTTTTGCAAAGAATTGAATACAGATATCTAACTAGCTGAACATGCCATTGGATGTGGAATCATTGTTCCTCTAGAATAGTGAATATTTTATTACCTCATGAATGGCACACATTTTTAACAGAATTTACTGTGAAATTCACACTCTGGGATACCCATTAGGCTGATGACTCACTTCGGAGTATGTATCTCATCACAGCATGCCTGGATGTGAATTTTGGACCAGAAGTTGAGTAGAAGTAAGAAATGGTCCTCTTGACTTCTCATTAGGCATTAACTGGACATATTCTGAGCAAGTACAATCTTCGGAGGCAAGTCTGTATGATGGAAGAAGAATGCTTCAACTTGGAATCCAACAAGACAGAGGTATGAGTTAAGTGTTGACAGACTCAATGCCTTGAAAAATTAAGCAGCTTGTTCATGAATAGATGAATCTGAGATAATAAAATACCAGGTTACAAGTGAAGAGGCTGACTAGTCCGTTCAATTTTAAGACAGAATCAGATGTACTTAAACTGTTCATATAAATGGAGCACTTTTTAAGGCATGATTAATCTTTTCCTGCAGTAGATATCTAAAATAACTCAAATCACAATGTTAAAGTGTTTTTTTTCCTCTGAACTAACTACAAAGTAATATTAGATAATTATCAGATACAGATATGCAGTGCAAATATCTACACTTGGTCATATGAATCACCTTATGTTAACTGTAGGCAATGTTCCTAAATATACAGCCTGATGTAATTGCCTTTTCAAACAAGGTAGTACCATTGCATTTACATATTTTGTTTTCAGTCTTAATGCTGAAATCCCATTCTAGGGAAGTATTCTATAATCTTTGTTTTCAAATCTGTCTTTAGACAGTTTGTTTTTCCTCCTTAAGTGCATATTCTTAGTGCATCAGATTTTTAGACAGCTGCAAATATTTATAAAAGCCATTAACAATCAACATATTTTATGCTCACAGCCTTTCACATTTAGGGTCTGTATACTTTATACTCGGTAAAGTAGTAGTACTACAACTAAAACAGAGGCACTCATGATATTACCAAATGCAAGGACTAGGGCTGGCCTCTGAGAATTGCCACTGCTACAGACTTCCAATCTCATGTGAAATAACTGTATATGTTCTATAAATGGTTTATAAACTGACCTTACTTTTTTAAAATCAATATTTCATCTGAGAATGGACTGTAAAATCATGATAAAGATTTTCCAAAATCAAGGCACATGACATCAGTTGTTTTTCTCCTTAGGAGAGTCAGAAATAGAGGTTTTGAAAATCTTAATTTTTATGCTGGACTCCTAAAACCAACATAATCCATGTAGTAAGTAATTTCCTTTTGTGAGTATTGGCAAAAAGTTTCCATATGTGAGATGACAGATGTATTTATTGGGTTGTTGCTGACTCCTGCATAAGAAATTCATGGGTAGAACCTTCTAGAAAGTCAAATTTCCTTTCTTTTTTCTTTTTTTTTTTCCCTTTACTTTGGAGGATTGCTTTTTGTTTCAAGTCACAAAGTAGTGCTGACTCATTTGTGGAAGAAAAAAAAAAGTTACCAGCAGAATTACAATTACTTGCTAATTATAGAGTAATCTATAGGATACTTAAATCCTACAATAGTTGTTCTGTTAGGAAGGTACAGAAAGACTGATAGTGGATCTAGGATACTTAACTCCTACAAAAGTTGTTCTATTAGGAAAGCACAAAAAGACTGATAGTGGAACTGTCCTATAGAATGATAGCTAATTTACTAAAAATATTTAGACCCTCTTAGGTTCTGTTATGAATTAAACCAAAATAAGAATATAAATATAAAATATAGCTGTGTTTCATTTTTGAGTTATGTGGTGGTGGGAAATCTTTAAGATGCGTGAAATATAAACTCAGGCAGCCTTTATATTTATTAAAGATGTCTGGTTAATAAATCATCAATGTTTGTCTCAATCTGAAAAAAAGCACAGATTGTTATTTGTTAACTGCACTTGTTATTCATAAATTCCACTACAAATTTTTTCCCTCTTTACTAGGTGAACAGTTCATGAACAGTCTGACGCAAAATTTAGCTCAAACTGCAGAATTCTGCTTGGGATTCCTTCCTTCATCTAAAAAATGTTCGCTGAAAATAATTTTCTATTTCTTGATCAAGACAGGCTATGTCTGCTCTGAAGTCATATGTAAAATTCAAATAGTCTACCTAGTTTTCACTAAACAGTTCAGGTACTTGCACCATTCTAAATTCTGGAATATGGAGTTAGTTTAGAATAATATAATACATACTGCAGAAGTATTTATTTATTTTATGATTAATTAATGTATTTTTTACAACTGCATGACCTGGTCTCACTCTATTCTTTTCTCTGTGATTGGATGCTATGGCTCTGTGGCCTGTCATTTAATAAAAGCTATAAACCCTGAGTATCTCCCTGGTCCCACAGCTTGTCCGTGCCACCTAATTAGGAAAGCTGTACTCAGACTACAACATATCAATGACAACAAGGAAGCAAATGAAAATTTTGTAGTTCAGTGTAAAAATTCTCATAGAGTATTAATGCCTGATAACAGAGTAAGCTTCCTGGAGAATAATATGGCCCTGGGGAACAATATGACCTGTATATGACTGGAATACTAGTTTAGAAGACAAAAAAATATATCACTGTTCACATGGGTCCTTATTTTATCTTACAGTTACAAAATAACTACAAGATCTTATATTTTACTAGTTTAAGTAACTGAATTATTGCAGAATCAGTAATCATGTGCTAATAATTGCAACAATAAATTATATATTGATTCATGATTGCTTAATTCCATATTGTACAGCTTTTTTTTGCTACTTGTACAAGTTATTGAGCTATCATATTGTTCTCATTTAGAAGCATATTGCAAAATTATGAAGAATTTGTTTTGCTGCAACTGTTCTATAAAGATTTGCATTAAACATTGATCTTGTATTTTAGTGTGAAACTTGTTCTTCAGTTAGAATTATTAGACAATTTTAATAATTATCCTGATATTAATATTTATAACTGATATCTCTAGTTATAGTTTGTGTTATACATGTCTTAAAGCAGATACTGCATCTCTGAAATCCTAGAAACTGATCAACACGGTTGGGAAAAAGAATAGAAATGAATGTCACTTTACTTTTTTTTACTAACTTCTTTAGCTCCTTGTTGGGGCTAATTGATCTATTCACACATCTGAAGATGAAAAATAAAGAGCCAAAATGCCAGTATACCTTAAATTAACAGAATTAAGATTTAATAAATGTTTTTACACTGGATCTGACTTTTTGCTACTTCCAGCTTACTTTCTTTATCTTTGTAAGTTTGAAGTCAAAAGAAATGCATAAGCAAAGAAAAAAGAAAAACCCATTAGAACTGAACTATGGTCGAAACTCCTTAAATGTGATTTCTAATCCCATACACTCCTTGACAAACACGAGGACAATTTTCATTTTGATGCATTTTTTGTACTATACATTGCAATTGCAGGTGCATAAAAGAATAATTGAAGAAGCAGCAAAAGTGTATATGTGTATAATCCCCACAAAATGCTTGAGGCAATTTAAATCACAAAGAGTCTGACTAAAATAATTACTGTTTGATACTAGATTTAAAATTAATCACTGGGTAATTTTAAGAACAGTGTATTTTTTACAATGTTTTAAAACTGTTTTTCTCATATAATTATATATATATGTGTTATATTGAGTTATAACTGAAAATATTATTTCACATTTAAATATTCATATAATGCTAATTTGATCAAATTATTCAGGTAAAAGTTATATTGAGTTATATATCCTGGCATCAAAACTTCTGTGTAGATACATTTGTTCCTAATCAAAACCCATTTCATGAAAACGTATTCAAGAAATAACATGTCCCACAACTCACATTAGTACTTAACTTGACCTGCGACAGATCACCATAAAGTCTGTCTCTGATAGCCACACCAAGAGCTTAAACAGGGGATAGTCATTTTACTATCTTCTTACTAGACTTGTATTGATGAATCCTGTATAGGTGTCTGTGTAGTCTTGTAAGATTTCAAAACAGGCAATTCAAGTCAGGTCAAATAAGTGTTTAAAAATAGTATGTTTTAAGTGTAATGGAAACTACACTTCGGGATACCAGTCACAGTAATCCATGTGAGTCATAGTTTAGATATTCTGCTTTAATTTTAAAGGGAGTGATTACTCCAAGAGTAAAATTTACTACACTTGTAAGTAATTCTGAAAGATAAGCAGTAGCCTTCTACTAGCTCCATTTCTGAATACAGCTTGACATTTCGAAATAAGGAATAATCAGTTTTATTCTCAAAGTGAAATTTAAAATCCATATTGAATATTTAAAAAAAATATATAATTATGATCAAAATGTATCTATAGGGCTTCCAGTACAACCTCATTACATAAAATAGTCTGTGTGAGCAGATTGCTCTTCATCATTTCTATTAGAAAAATAAAAATGTTATGATCTAAGAGTTGCAATTTTCCAGAACTATGATGTCAAGAGCTGTGCATAAGGGTGCAAGATTTTATTTAGAACAAAACACTTGAATGGACTGACTCTAACTAACATATCCTTGAAAAAGTCCATATTTTGTTACTTTCTGAAAGAAGAATTGAAGTAGTTGTTTTGCAGCAAAATTACTTCCTATATATTGCAGACTATTTTCAACTTCAATTGTCCTGAGAATGTCTTCTAAGATGATTATCTAATCTTGTAAATGATTCTGTAATAGCATCTTACAAAGATAGCTTATCTGAATAATTTATTTGATGTCTCCTTGTACATTTAATACATTCAAGATATCTGCATAAAGTGCAGCTGCAAAGAAGTGAATTATGTGAAAATCAAATTACTTTTTTCTGGATCTTTTCTGGATTTTTGTAATGCCAAGACACACATGAAATCAGTGTACTCTGTATTGTTCAGCAAAACCAAGCTAACTAAATAGAAATGATCACATTTGAGAAATGGATATTTCAAGTTGAATACTAGTTGCAGAAAAAAAAAAAAGAAAAGAAAGAAATTAGGGACTAACCTTCTCGTTTGGTATAATGTAATTATGCAATAGAAAATACACAATTAAAAAATAGGCATTGATATGACAAATTGTTGCCTGTCCCTGTTCTGAGGCTCTGTTTGGACAATTCCAATTTGTTATAACGGACAAAAACGGATCCATTACAATCTGTGCCAATGAATGGCCTTTGAACTCTCTATTTTGGACCTAGCTACTGAACAAAATCAAAAGATACAAGTCTACAAAGAAAATATCTGACAAAAGAAAAAGTAGATGACATAACCTAACCCTGAGAATTCATGATTCATGAGAATTACAATAGGAATGTGAGCCACACACAAAGTGAAAAAAATGAAACAGTAGAAAATGAAATGGTAGAAAATGTTACCTTTCTCTGTATTTGCCCTTCCCCTTTCATTTCCATGACATTCAGGAAGGAAATTAGTAAGCTTCTACATGTCATTCTTTGCAAAAGACTAAAAATAACAGAAAAATAAAAAATATTATGACACAATTAAAAATCACTTGCATGTAAAATGATCTCTTCCGCTCCTTGGCTATTGTAGGTGAAAAGACTGTCAGCTGCTGATATTTTATGTTGAAAGGGCATAAATAAGGAATTAGATGGAACTCTAAAATTTCTTACTTCTGTGACAGGAGAGGGTTGTATTTTTACAAGAGATGTTTAGATGTCATCTAATTTAAATCAAAATAATTAATGAGCAATGGCTTCAAGTTGAAATATACATTTAGGTTAATTATTTCTGTTTGTTACTTTTTCTCATGATTGAGCATGGCTTAAACTTATGTAAGAAAAGGAAAAGAAGGATGAATTGTTGAACATAAAATACAACACAATATATTTTTTTCTCCAAATAAAAACGTAAAAAACATTTGAGTTTTGAAATAATCACTAAAGTGAAGAAAATTTTGTAGGAAAATAACTACAATTTTATGCTAGTGTTTGAAGAAGAAATTTAATTTTTCTAAAACAGTTCCTTGATATTTGGCTTTGATAGACTTCATAATATATGTTCTTAAATACATAGCACTAACAAATTTTGGTAGGTGGAAGTGTGGTCTGGTGTTCATGATAAAGTTGGACTAAAACACCTGTTAATGTGCTGTCTTTGATGCAAACTCTGCTATTGTTTGTATCTAGTAGCATTAAAAATTAAGAGGAATTTCTTTCATACACATGCTGAATTTAAATATCTCATTTGATAGAAGAATGATAGCTGATTAAAAATTATCCTTCTAATTATTCTACCAAAAAAATGAAAAGTATAAATGGTTCCTGAACCACAAAAAAAAAATATTAATTCAGGGACAAAAAGATAGTTGAAAAGAGTCTTGAATAAGATCTAATTGCATTTAAATATCAGAAGACAATATAAGTTGCTATTTACTTTATTTTGTATTTTTTTAATAACTGTGACACTAGCAACACCATAGAATTTAACTGAACAGATTTCTTCAGTTACTTGGACTGTTGGGAAGTTTATGAGTTATATATGCCGTCATTTATTTCTCTTTTCCTATACAAATATTAAAATTCTGGTAATTTTAGTTTTATTGCAAGTCTTTAAAGCATTATCCATCTGTACATCACAATTAAGTTTTAAGTTAAGAACTTGGATGAGGTTAACAAAGTGCAACTGGAAGTATACTAAAGTATACTCTGTACTAGACTATTCCAGTTTTTAATTTTATGTAACATCTTACTCTTAAAAAAGAATTTTGCTATAAAATTGTAAGAATATTACATTTGTATTGTAAGATAAGGTTAGAAATGAATATTTGTTGTCACTCACAGATGCACACAAATTATACCACTGTCAGTAAGTTAAGAGGTATAGGGACAAATTTCTGAAAGGGCTCAGGTTAACACTCTTAAGTACTAGGCCTAGTTAAATTTAAATTACTCACTGTTTACAGACTTCTACTGAAAATTCTGGCTTTAGATGAGGATATAGAGTATGTAAAAATCTGATCCCAAATATTCTGAAAATGTGGTATTTGTGAAGTTCACAATCAGTAGCATAAATGAACTATTCAGAATGTGATAAGGAGAAGGAGAAGGAGAGGGGCAGTAGGCAATCCTAGATAACTTCCAGGCCACTATCTAATGATACTCAGATGGCAAGTAAAGCATTGGCACAACATGCCTTCAAGCAACATTCCCTCTCACAGCACACACATCTGGGCATCCAAACACACCCAGGAGATTACCGTGATGCCAAACACAGGCTGAAAGAGTGACAGATATCTGGTCAAAGGTGGAATGCAAAAGAAAAAGGGGCATGCTTCTGTCCAATCCAAAAAAAAAAAAAAAAAGTCTTATTAGTCCCAAGTCTTACTAGTGTGTGCTGAATGAACAAAAGTCTTTTCCCATTGCTATTGCAGCATGTAATGACTTTTCATTCCCTCTTCTGGACCTAGCCTGTGTCTCTTTGTTGTTTCTTCTTTTCCCACTAACTACCCCTTTTATTTCATACCTGCCTTTCTTCTTACAAACTCTATCTGCTCACAATTATCCATTCTTGCTTGCTTTCATTCTATTTTTTTTTTCTCCTAAATGTCTTTGTAACCCTTTTTAGTATCTTGGCTTCCTCCTGTCCCTGTGCCTTTGGGTACATACTGTTGATAAGGGCTAGGATGCAGTTTAAATCACCAAGGACCTTCTCTGACAGGTACTGAGCAGGTGAGAGTTTCAACAGTGAAAAAGTGAGAAAAGAGAGAAACCTTGGCTGTCTTTTCAGAATCCTTTCATGACAGGAGGAGGAATTTATGAGAAACTCAACAGTCTTCCTGCAGTCTCTTGTGAATGACATTGGAACTGACATGAATGAGAATATAGTAGGGGCAAATAAATGACTGTCACTACTCCATGACTTTAATTTCACATCTATGACAGTTAATAGGTATGACACCTTTTTTTTTTTTCTTTTACTGTTCTTCCACCTTCTTTGTCATTACTTTTCTCACCACCTTCCTCATTGTTTCACCTTCTCACCACAAAAGTTACCATATACTTATGCATCACTGTCTTAAATTTGTTCAGGAAAAGTAGTTATGATTTAACAGCTGCTTGCATAGTTTTGAATTTATTTAGATTTTCTTGAAATTTCCATTAGCCAATGTTGAGGAAAAATTACAAAGTAATATTGGTACCTGTTGGGCTAAATCTTCCCAAGTGTATAAATTACATTCGACACATATTTTGATAAATTCTGTGTGAGGGGAGAAGAATTTCAGGGCATATGAAAAAACATAACTTAGGATATGTTACCAAGACACTTCCATCAGCTCAGATTGACTGGTTGAACAGGTTGATGAGAATTCTAAGAACTGCTTTTGTTCATTTTATAAAACTACATTACAATGGAATAGATCAAGTTAGTGAATGATTTAAATCAACAAAAATATAATTTAATCAAATGTTTGGAGATAGTGCAGTTCAGGGTTTGTTTTTTTTTCAGGCAAAATTCATATGAGGAAAGGAAATCGCTGAAACAGATTAATAAACATTTTTTAATGATAAATTGAAATCTTAAAGGCTCCACCTACTACTTAGAGATTAAAAAACAAAAACACTTTGTGACACAGAGTTATGCTTAAATAATCAAATAAGCAATCTTTTTTTTTGTTTTAAAGTTATAACTATTCCATCTTCAAAACTATAAATTGACTTTTAAACTTCAGTGAATAAATTAAGCATAAGAATTTCTGTTTGGAAAGTGTGGCCAACTTTTCTTTCTAAGCCTTTAAAAATAGAAACTTTTTTTTTTTTTTGTATAAAGGGATGTCAGTGAGGTAAATTAAACTTAACAAATTTTCTATTTGTTACCTTAATATGGTTAAATGGAATTTGGAATGGAAGAAGTGCAAAATCAGTTGACTCAGTAGCCTTAAGAACTAATGTTAACTGAGCATTCTCATAGGCTATTTTTCACGGCCTTCAATCCATTTTAACATCTTAACATCTTAGATAATATGAGCTATTTTTGAAAAATTATTAATATAAATTTCTTAAATTTTTCTTATATGTATGTACAGTACCTCTTCAAATTCTAGAGTCTCTGTAAAGGTTAAACATGTTCCCATTCAAAATACTCCTCAATAATATCATTTACTGTATTAACCTGTTACTTTTTTATATTTTTGAAAATGTGTTTATGTAAACAGTATTATGGTGTTGTCAAAAGGAAAACAGTGCCAGATGGACCAAGGCAGTATTGGAAATGATGGCATGATTCAGAATAAAATCTCACTCTATTGTAATTAAAGATCATGAATGTGAAAATTATGTCTGTACTAAAATATTGCTTTGAACTCTACAAATGCCAAATTTTACTACCAAAGCTGTATTTATAGCTCTCCTCTTGTTTCAATACCTATTTGTTTAGCACACATGCGTCTATTAACAGATTTGCATGCAGTCATCATAACAATTTCAAGATACTGCATACTAACTGTCCTATCCTCATTATCTATCATTAAACAAATTTAAATATTAAAAAAGTCATAATTTAAACAGTAGTTGATGTGGTGTATACAATGACAAAGAAAGAATAACTTATTACAACTCTGTATGCTTTGAAGAAAGGAAAAATATATTAGAGGGTGTTGACATATTCTAAGATATATTAATTCAGAGGTCCATATTATGAACTAAAATAAACTTAAAGGCAACATTTGCATCAAACTAGGTGGAAGATTTGTCTCAGTAAAG
Source organism: Tinamus guttatus (assembly GCF_000705375.1). The sequence continues at coordinate 167,874 of NW_010586136.1, forward strand.
TTCAGAGTCAGTCTTAGGATAGTTCTCTTTTTCCCATGACATGTTAATATTATGAAGATTCCTGTCAAACATTTTCGTATTTTTTATTTTCATTACATCTGTTGTGTTCTTTCTCTCTTGTCATTGATGATTTGCTTATACATACTCTAATGCCTGACCCATCTGTAAGATTCATTCACCACTGAGTGAGTAAAAGTTCCTCCTTCCTGTCCCCCTGAGATCCTTTTGAATCTATGTAAGATTTCAATTCAGAACAACATGCTTCTCCTCTGAAGAACCACAGAATTTTTGAGCTCCTGTGAAAAGAAGCTTTACTTGCTGTAGATATTTCAAGAACATGCTTATTGGTAGTGATTCCCTGTGAAATCACAACTGGTGTGTGAAAGCAGAATTGTTGCAGAAATTTTTCATAAAGACCACTGAGAAAACAAAATCAACAAAACCCAGAGTCTGGAGCAGAAAGATACACTGAATTAGAGAAAAATTGGTATAAACTAAATGGAATTCTTATGCTAACTCCATAAAATAATTTCCACCGTTATAATAAGAAAATGAAATGGTAAATAATTACAATACAGCCACTACTCAAACAGAAAATACCTAACTCTTGTTTTGTAGTTTCTTTAGTAGATATTAACTTACTTAAAATGGACTTTATAGCATTATCCTGATATCCTGGCCACCCACAAACAAAAGATTAAAATCCAAGACTTTCAAAACCCAAATAAATATTTTATTACTAGGAATTACAGCCTCAAAATGGATTCTAAATGTCAATTCTAAATTCCAAGAACAGTTAATGTGATTTTAACTTTCGTATTTCTTCAAACATCAATCTGCAGAATGACTTTGCCATTTCACATGTATAATGTAAGACAATCATGGCTTTTCCTTTCTCAGTTAACATAAGCAGGTCCCAATCTACTTTGGAATCCAATTCATATTTTCTACATTGTGTAGGATGATGATAAAGCAGATAAATTTAGAAAATGGGCATATTTGGGAGGAAAATAAATGTTATTCAATGAAAAATTTAACATGCTGGTAATGCTCAGAATGACCATGGGTCTGTAACGCTGGCACAGTAGTGCATGAGATTCCAAGTTCAGCAACTTTTTCCACCAAGTTCAGCATTTAGTTTTCTATCCTTTGAAAAAAATATCTATGTGGGCTGAAAAACTCAGTTAGTAAAATAACAAGTCAGCAGGGGCTCTATGAAATACCTAGGATGTGGCAAAAGCATAGGCTCACCAACAGTTAAGTCATTGAAAGATTGGCTAAATTATTCTTCAGGAAATAAACTATATGTTTGCTCTATTTTTAAACATTTCAAAATAATTTGTCTATTCTGGTAAAGGTATTAAAATCCCACATTTATTATAAATCTATATCTCTTGTACTGCAATCATTTTCATCTGATATTCAGTGATTAAGACACCACAAAAGAGAAGATGCTTCCAGAATAACATTTCTTAAGAGAACTCTGAGAAGTACTGAAGTGGCCCTTCACATTTCCGGACAAAATCTCCAGGACACTGATGGAAATAGCTATTACCTTGCTTTCTCTTTTTAAAAATATGAAGTCAAATTTATTTTTCCCAGTCTGCTATATATTAATTCTTTATATCAACATCTATGACACAGACTTTTCCTGACTTTTGTACTCACGAGACCCTCAGTGGGGTGGGGAGTTCTCTCTCTGCTTATCCTATTAAAAACTGAAATCAAGAGATATGTGCATCATTTACTTTAAGAGTCAAGAAGTCCTGGTATTTGCAAATAGGTTGAATAATGATAGAGAGCTTACTATATTGGAGAGCTTTAACATTTTATGTCCCAGTAATAACCTCAGGGAGTAAAGCAATTTGGGTTTAGACCTTAGATAAACAAGCTGCAGTTCTCTAGGCTACATGCAAATTCAGTAGAGAGCTACATCTTTATAAAACCAAAGGCAGTACAAGATTTCAGAGCAAATTAGGTTTGTATAACTCAGATCTGATTTCTGATATAAATCCTTCCTTCACTACTTTTCCGATGATATTGCTCTAAACCAGGGGTAGACAGTTGGCATTTAAGTGTCTGTTTCAAAACAGCAAAGATTTCTCTTGAACTACCTAAACTGATGTTTTCAAGACTAATTTGACTAATTTGATAGAAACAGGAGAAAACATAGATATTTTTGCCATTCACATATTTTTAAATTCAAGAACTGAGTGCCTGGTCAGTGAAGCAAATATATATTTTTAATTAATTTCAATGGGCATGGATAAAAAAAAATGGATTTAATGCTTTACCTTCTTGTTTACTTTTTCACCCATACATTTGCTTATTTTCAGTCCCCACTTTTCCTCCTCCGACTTCCAGTACTGCCATATGATGACTTTACTGTTAACTATTTCTATAGACAAAATATATTTCCTGTCCTACAATCCATCTTCACATTTGTGCCTCTAAATGATTACTGGAATGAAATGCTATACCAAAATTACTGTTCACAGCATTCTTAAGATACTTTTTCCCCCTTTCAGTGCAAACAAGCTTTAAGACAATGCGTAAAAGCTAAAATCATCAACCAAGACTTAACTTTAAGATAATATTTTTAGTCATTACTATCTTTTCCTGAAAATAAATAGCTCTCTATTTAAGTCTTTTTCTGTGAATGTGTGTTGTGGTTTTCATTTTCAAAATTTGTGTGGTAAAAAAAAAAAAAAAATAGAAGAGACCCTTAATTTAAGTATTCCAATTTTATTCTGAAAAAAAAAAATCTAATCAGATCTTTTGAATAAATTCCACAGTTTTTAAGGTTATGAGCTAAAATTCAATGACAAGTTTCCTGATGCAGTCACAGACTGAGTCTACTAGACTGCGCTAATTTGAATCACATTAGGAATACTGTTCTTGCTATTAATAAGTGCATTGAGCAATTTCTTCTGACAGGTTGCACCTAAGGCAAAGAATTGGCAGTGGAAGCTAAAACAGATCAGGAACATAAAATACTTTCCCATTAAAATACTACCAAAACATTCTTCACTTCTTCAAGGCAGAATGAAGTAACTGTGATACTACACTCACAAGGTGTAAACTGTGACTATAGATGATGTTTTTGAACATGTGTGTAGTAACATTAAAATAACCTACATCTCTTTGTAATATAAATGCATTAGGTCTCTTTATATACATACACACACTCACAAATATACATACATATATATATATATATATATATATGTATGTTCATATATATAAAACATTGGGAGTCCAGGGGCTATATCACTGAAAAAGTCCATGAGATTTGCGTTATTGTCCTCTAATACCTTGAGTCCAAAAGGGTAGGAATGATCTTTAATAAATACCTACAGGAATAAAGGGAATAACAGGAATAAAAGGAATAAATTTTAAGGATGGGATTAAACCCAAGGTTCACCCCTGACAGTACAGGGATTAACTACATTTAAGTATAAGAGTTTTGGGGCAAGCATCTCTAAATCAATTATCTGCTTTCCTTGCTTACTCAGAATACACCAATATCAACTCAGAATCCACCAATATCACCTGCCTTACAGCTGAGTAGATATTGTCAAGTTCTTACCTTGACCAAGCTGTGCTTTTGTTTAGGCTTTCTCCATGATATCTGGGATATCTCATCTGGCCTTTTATTGCTATTCCAAAACAACGGCCTTTTATTGCTATTCCAAAACAACATATATCTACTGTATGTGCAATGTCATATTTATCATTCCTACATCATGAATACCACAGAGTTTCTTAAATAACACTTCAGGTTTGTCTGTGGACAACTGAATGAACTCCAGTCTTTCTGCTTCAAAGTGATCTGAACTTCTTCCTAGAAATCCTTGACTGCAATAATTTTAGTCTTTATGAGAATTCAGATATCCAACACATACAAAAATACCAACATTTAAATTATCAAAATTCAAGTGTTTAAGTTTCAAGATGCATAAATTAAGTGAAATTTTGAACATTATATTATTTTAACAAAATAAATGATTTTAGTTAATAAGTATATCACGAGATTTAGCCTAAGAAAAGTCTGTGGAAAGGTCAGATAAAGTACATAGAAGAGTAGTCTATAGCATCTGTTTTGTTACCCCAAGGTGACTAAGGCAGTCTTAGATACCTGAATTCCAGAAACATTCCAACAGTCTTGGAGCAGACTTGATCCAACTTCCAAGATATTTTATATTTATAAAATATGGAAAAGGAACACATATTCCCTAAATATTATTTGGAACAACCTGTCTCCCTTTGGATTAGCTGCAACTGAAAAAAAGAAAAAAAAAAGAAGTATTACAGTTAAATCTTAATTAACAGTATTAGATTTAACTTGCATTCATGAAACTTACTGTACTGAAAATGTTACATAGTGACCTGTGTATTTTTTAAATAAATTAGACTTAAATGATCTTATTTTGTATATGAGATATGGCTGTGACATATAAATGGAATATTAACATACACTATTTTTTACACTTTTCTCAGTTGTGCCTTTTTTATTTTAAATATTTATTATCTGCTCTTTAAAAAAGATACAGTCTTGCTTCCTAAGCTTTTGACATCATTGATCAAAAGAAAATTACAGGATGTGGGAATATTCAATGTAATATTGTTTAGAACTAAATTTCATTCAGTGAGACTTCCCACCTCCCACCTGTGCATATCTGAGAATCTCTTCTTATTATCATGTATTTTGTGGGACAGCTGGTGCAGGAGGCAAAGATCTGGAGATCTATTAGAACATTAATACCTGTCAGTGTATTTAATATGGGCATGCACATCATCTAAATGTAAGGATGGAATTAAAATTTTTCTACCTTCATTTAACCTAATTGTCTAAACATAACTTGAGATGCTCGTAAGAGGCATCGGTGTATTCAAATTTCTATCTGATGTTGCAGATGACACAGGACACGGGATGTGCCTGTGCCCTTGTAGAGTGGGTATGGGATGTTAGGTCTTTTAATATGGCATCTAAACTGAATTACGCTCTAAGCTTTCAAAGTCACCATTACAGATGGTAAAGACCAAGGAACAGTTCAGTTCTGTAAGTATAGGCATCTACTGCCATCTCAGTATCCTACCTATCCTCCAGCTGCTAATTCAGAAGCGGTTTGAAACGATATTAGACACCAATGTTTGGCAAATATGTTGAACTCATAGATAGTATGGTCAATCGAAAGTTATTCGGTTATTTTAGGAAAACTGTTCTAGGGCGAGTTAATCCAATTGACTGTACTGACTAGCCCCATCTCCAAGAGAGTTTATAGATCTAACTCTCATGTTGCTCATACTGTATGCACCAAGGGTTTCATTCTGTTGCTGACATGTATGCTCTCATGTCATTTAATTTGTTTTAGGATATCCTTATTACTCACGTGTTGCTCCAGAAAGGCAGAAGTCCATCATAGATCCTGGTTATGCTATTCGAGATGCCATGAGGAGCTTATGTGTGGATAACTGAAACAGGTTCCTAAAGCAAGAGAAGGCTGAATCTAATGGAATCTATTTGCTACTTGTGGTATTCAAGATTTTCCTTTAGGAAGAGTTCATTTTTACCTTTAAAAAGGTCCTACTTTCCTGCTTTCATTTAATTGTCCTCTTTTTAGAGATTTCTGTTTAACTGTAAGGGAACAACAAGAGCAGGTCAGCTCTCGGAAACAAGCCAGAGCCAAGCGCAACCATGGCATAGGCAGGGGCCATGATCTCATCAACAGAGGTGCAGGCCTACAGAAACCTGAGCCAAGTGAGCAGAGAAAGACTGATCATCCACCTAAAAGCTAAATTCTTTAAAACTGAGGTGTTTCAAAAATAAAAATATTTGATTTAAATCAAAGATATTGTTGTTTCAAGCATTTAAATTTAAAAGTTTAAACTTAAACAGGCTATCTGAATGTTATTTTTGGAAAAAGCAAATTAGCTACTCAGATTTTGAAATAATGACCCTTCTGCTATTTTATGATTTTCCCAGAACACTATTGTGATTTGCCAGTAACTATATAATCACTGTGGCCTTCACCAACCAGAGTCCCAATCTGAGTCCCACAGCCTACTGTACTGGTAGATGGAGGTCAGACAAGATATTCTACTGTACGAAAAATGACAGTAGGTGTCTGTGTTTAGGTAGCTCTCTCATTAACCAAATACATCTCTATCAATCAAGTTCAAAAGACCTCACACAGGAACAATGCCAACAAGTATTTTCTAGCCATTTAAATTGATATTAATCTGGAGATAAATCCCACATCAAAAGTCTTATTAATATTTTCTGAAAACAGACCTAGATTGAATTTTGGCTCCTTTAAGCTTACTGCACTCTTATCTGAAGATGTCCGGTTTTCTTATGAACTGTTCTGATGACGTTTCCTACAGGAAAGAAAATGACAAAGTGATGTAGCAATACACAACACTACTGCTTCTGCACTACTACTTCTGTAAAATTCAGTATCTACATATATAATGATCATTCTAAGTATTTACCTGAGAGAAGAGAGAAAAAAAAAGGGTAGAGAGAAAAAAAAAAGATGTAAGATGAAAGTTTATGGGAACTAATTGAAGCAAAAATGTTTTCAACATGTTAACAATCAAGCAATGGACTCAAGTCTAATGCCTAGCACATTTGGAAAAGTCTTTTTTTTTTTTTTGAAAAGATGCATTTCATAGCAGTCTGCTCTTATATTTAATATCCAGATCTGTTATCACTGTATGGTAGAAGTTTAATATTTTCTCAATGAGTCCCTGTGCACAGGTAGAGGTGAAATGGCAGCTTTGACAAGTCAGCTGAAGCTGAGGGCCTCCTCCAGAGAGGCATCAAATGGCCTAGCAATGTATGGGGCTGGGCCAGGGCTCTCGGCTTGCTCTGCAATGTCCAGGTCAGGAAAGGCTGTTTCCCTGTGCGATGTCCCAACAACAGGCCCTTGCAGTCCAGGAAGCTGCAGGTCTCGGCTTCGGGATGCTGAGAAGTGACTCAGGACAAATGTGTGCTCGGAGCCTGTGGCAGACTTGGTAGCACTGGGTTCCTTGTATATGGTTTGTCCCATTCCATGTACCCTGTGCAACCATGCCTTGTCCATTCAATAGTACTTTGGGCTCCCATGAGAGATGACCTTCCGGAAGACTGCTGGCTGATGGGTGGAAGAAAAGCTAAGACAGACATAGAAGATGAGGAGGAGGCACTTTGGTCCATTGCCTGAACGAGTCAGTCTCTTGAGAGGTCACCGGAACCAAGTAAGCGAGGGAAAAAAGCTCCCCAGGATTTTAATGGAATCAAAAATTGGCCATAGCCTGTTGAGTGCTTGTGCACACATGTGCATGCCTGGCATGTTCATCCTTGAAGACTCTTGTCTGGCAGTATTGTTGGTGTCTTCAGTAGCAGGATTGTTCTGGGGCAGAATTAGCATTATTCCCAGGATGGACTGTGGCTCTGGCTGCCGTCTAGGCTGGCAGGTCCTCTTTATCTCTTCACTGGATGAAAAACTGGCGAGTTGGCTGGGCCTAGAGTGTGATTGTAAATGGAGTTAAATTCAGCTGGTGACAGGTCATGAGCACTGCTCCTATGGCAGATCAGTGTTGGGGCCAGTTCTCTCTAACATCTTTACCAGTGATAAGAGTGAGAGCAATGAATGTATTCTCAGCAAATTTGCAGATGACACCAAGCTAGGAGGAAGACTAGATCTGCTTGATCTGGATAGGCAGGATCAATGGTCTGAAGGCAGATGTACATGGTTCAAAAATGCCATGTGCTGGGTCCTGCATTTCAGTCACAACAACCCCATGAAACACTTGACCCTTGGAGCAGAGTGGATGGAGAAATGCAGATCAGAAAAGGATATTATGTTTTTGGTCAACACTTGGACAAACATGATCCAGCATGGTGCCGAGAAGGCCAAAAAGGCCAAGGGCTACCTGGCTTGTATCAGGATTAGTGGAGTCCACAGGACAAGGAAAGTGATAGGAGGCTGCACTGTGAATACTGTGTTCAGTTTTGGGCCACTCACTGTACAAAAGATACTGAAGCATTAGAATGTGTCCAAAGAAGGGCAATGAAGCTGGATCATACCTGATGATCTTGAAGGTCTTTTCTAACCATAAGCATTCTATGATTTTATGGGAAATATTAGGATTAAATTTACTAGATATTCAGGTAACAACTACAATGTTAAAAAACCGGGAACTCTAGCAAGCTACTAAAGGACAGGTTACAGTTTCTGTGCAACAACTGCTTGAAAAGATGGAAATTAGAGGAAAATCAGGGCCTAAGAGAAGCTATAGCATGGCAGAG
>NW_010586137.1:0-103934 GCF_000705375.1 Tinamus guttatus
ATCGTTTCTGAGCTAACACTCCAGCTTGCCAGAAGATGGTGGTATAGCTCTGGAAAAGGACTTCTACTCCAGCAAAACATAGACCAGGGATGAAAATTTTCTAGCACCTTTACACAGAAATTTAAGTCCAATGAATAATTCAGGGTTCTATTAGTTTATTCACTTCTTAGAGAGTCATAGCATACTGCAATAAACTGGGATCTATTTAATTTTTAATTCCTCATTGAAATTAGTGAGAGTCCTCTACAAGCCGAAGATTGAACCACATATCTGCTAGTTCTTATGAACTGATATCAAAATAGCCAGATCCATAAGGGAGAAAATATTTTGTACTGATATGCTCTTGAAGCATTCTTGATTTCAGGTTTAATTTACATCTGTAAAATGCTGCTCAAAAAAATATACCACTATTTTGGGATGTTTGGGGGTATTCCAGAACCTTCTTTCCTGCAAAATTAGCCATCCTTAAAATCAGAATTTTGAATAAGAATAAAAATGGCCATATGAATTCCAAATGCTCCCATTTTTTCCTGTGTCATCTATTTTATTATTCATTTAGAATTTTTTACCTTAAAAAAAACTCCCTGCTTCCTTGTGTTTTTTTTCAGAACTTGAGCAGATACAAGACAGAAATGAAAACTAGTAAGCAGTATTGCCATTCACCAGATTTTTAGACAAGAACCTGACATAAAAGGAGAAATGTAACTGGCATCAGTTCTGTTCCTTCCATACCTTAGCAGAACTAAGCTAAATGGCAGTAAATGTTTTTAAGGCCAAATGAAAAGGAAATCCATTGTTTCCTGCATCAGATCAGCTATGTAAAATATGAGAATATTCCTTTTATTTTGTAATGTGAGACTGTATTTATAAAGTTACCTAGAAGATTATCTCATTTTCCTTGTACTAAAAGATCTTGAGAAGAGGAGACAGGATGCAACACAGAGAAGTGAAGGCATGAGCTAATAAAAAAACAGGATGGGCACTGGGTGGCACGGGTATTACCACACCTGCTAACAAATTAGCAATGATGACTTTAGTGGTAACAAAAAAGAGAAAGAAAACTAACATTTCCTATGTACTGTGTTTAAAATTTATCATAATAAATTTGATGTAACATGGAGATGCAGATCAACGAAGAAAAAGAAAAGTGCAAAGGCATGTTAGTAAACATATAAAAATGACCCCAAGTGGATCCTAGAGTGAGGAAAAAACATCAATAAGAACATCATATTCCTCCTGGTGATGGACTCTGGATGCTAACACCTTACCATAACTCTCCCAATGCCAGATGAATTTGCCAGTTTAAGACCCAGAGGAACGGCAGAGGGGTGAGCATAGCACCAGGAAAAGAGGTGTGTGTTAAATGTATGTATAGCAATTTCAGATTAATTTTTACTTTTTGGAGACAATTTTTTTAATCTATAAAGGAGTATTCTAACATTATTATTAGACTTTTCCATTCCTGTAACAATTAAAACTTTACATATATAAGGTGTCCTTTCTCTTTGTCTATTAACCAGATTTTGAGTGCCACACCATCTACATCTTCTTTCAGGGATGATTTTCCTGATACATGCTTAATTAAGCCCTCAACAATAATTTTCAATATCTGCTTAGTTTTAAAGTATGCTAAGCCTCTCTTAAATGTAGAGAAGGATGGGCTTTAATCCTCAAAATTTTGCCTATTTTTTCCAATTAAACCAATTACCCCAGTAAAAGATGTCCTTTTGCATAAAAACCTTGAGTTTGATAACAAATGCCAACAAATGCTATCTTGGAGGTTCAGTTCATTCTATGGAAATCAGGTTTTGATCCAAGGAGTTCATCAATTGTTGTGCACTGGCTCGCAGCCTTGGTGACTCTTAGCGTGCTATTTCTGGGAAGCAGGCACATGATATTTACTGAATCGTGATTCAGTCCTGAGATGTGCAGAGCACATGACTCATTCACACCTGGTATTTTGATGTCTCTTCTACTCAAAGCTTACGTGGTTGCATGCTGATTTTCATTTGGCTGCTGAGCCTCTGTTTCCAGCACTAGACTAAGTGCCGCCAAATAGATTGAGCTATATTGTTCAAACGTACGATACATCGTCCATTCTGGCAGCAGTTGGTATATAATACTCATCTAAACTTGGTGCTTGATTTCTAACAGATGTGTTCTTTAGTTCATTCTTTTATCTCGTTCAGCCTTGCTGTAATTCCATTTCGAGAACACTAAAAAGGATACTTTTTACGAACACTAATGATCCTTTTACTGTAAAGTAGTCAGTGTCTGGTTGTCCACATTTAATCCTTCAAGCAGTTGTGTACCCCAAGCACAGGATGAGAGCAAAGCCTTGAGAGTACAAAATAATACCACTAGTTGGTGGGATGTAACGAAGATCACAAATGTGTAATAATTTAACTAGGAAAGTCTGAGGAAGAAAATAACCTTCTTCCCCAGCTGGGGAGCTGCTATGAGCAGAGGCTTCCACGTTGGCCCCTGACCATCACTTTACATAAGCATTTATGACCATTGAATTTTCAGAAGAGAATTAAACCTCTACATTCTTCAGGCAATACTAGTCAACAAGAAGCAAGGAATTAGATTTACACTGGTAATATTTTTTTTCTGAAAGAGCTGCTTGCTTGGCAACAGTACATACTTTTAGAAAATGTGCTATATTTTTTTTCTGGGAAGTATCCTATTGATTTTCATAAATAATGGAAAATTGGAAGATGGAAGTGTGAGACCAAAAAAGCTATGGCAAATGATAAATCCATTCATCACTTAATGGGATTATAATTGCCTATAGATTAAAGAGTTGGAGCAATGTGATGTCTTTTAACCCTGCCAAACATCTCAGTTAAGATTTACTTTTCTCCCAGAAGGAAAGAACAGAAGTAATTTAGAAAATTACAAGTTGTAAATGGATTAACTATTCAAAGACATAAAGTGGGATGAGAAGGTGGCACTCTGGGAAATCATGTGGGGAATAAAAGGATGCAGGGAAGTCCTGGTGTGTTTAATGAGCTCAGCCTACAGAAGCAATAATATATATGACCTTCCAGTAGCTTTGCATCCATACATCTCTCCCTCTAGTCTGAAATATTCTCTTAATTAATTTTTAATGAGACAATGTAATTTAATGATTCCCCTTTCAGACATAGCAATCTTTTCTATGCATGTATTTGCAAGGAACTATAGTCAGGAGACTTCTGAGACTTTTCTAGGTTCCTTTATGTCCATGCACTCACTGTCTATTTGTACACTAGGTGGCACTCAATGCTTACTACTCAATCAGCCACACTAACGCAGTAATGGAAACTGATAATTTTTCCAATTATGCCTGTAACTGAATGAAATGGAGAGAAGAACTTACTCAAATTCAGCCGACAGGCAATATACTTATATGGCAAATAAGACAAGAGTGAATATCCAAGATGTTCAGAGTCTCCTCTGAATGTTCTGTGCAAAAGGAAGAAGGAAATGTTGAACGTTAAGATCATTTATGTTTCAAAAGAGTTCTAAGTGTTTTCTGGACATTTAAGCTCTTGCTACCCTACCTGCATCTATCAGCTCTTTGATTTTTGCTCTTTTGGAGATCAGTGTTACATAAGAGCTTAGAAATCCTTAAATTTAGACCACTTTGGCAAGGATACAAAGTAAAAAAAAAAAAATTAAAATAATCTCCTAAATTTTTTAAAAAATCTCCTAAACCTATATTGAAATATCTGGAGCTCATAATTCTCACTGACATTCAGGGAAAAGGCAAGCAGAGAACTCCAAAGCATATTTCAGAGCAGAAGACACCAAACTATGACTTTCACATTGATGAATGTGATATGTGTTCTGAGAAAGGTATGTTAACTTTCTACATCCTTTTTTTCCTCAAATATAAAGTAGGAATAAAGACATTTCCTTTTCTTTAGTACTTAGAGCTTTCTAAACAAAATAAAGATAAGCATTAGCATATAATCATTTCATTATAAAATTCTGCCTTTGTTTGAGTGCATTTTGATCAGAGCACAATTTACCATAAGGCAGGAAAATGCAGAATTAGTGGAAGAATATCCTGTGCTCCTTTTTACCTTTTTCGTTTTGGGTTATAAAGACATTTCCTTTTCTTTAGTACTTAGAGCTTTCTAAACAAAATAAAGATAAGCATTAGCATATAATCATTTCATTATAAAATTCTGCCTTTGTTTGAGTGCATTTTGATCAGAGCACAATTTACCATAAGGCAGGAAAATGCAGAATTAGTGGAAGAATATCCTGTGCTCCTTTTTACCTTTTTCGTTTTGGGTTATGTCTATTTCCTTTCATACACAATCTTGTTCTTCTCCACGCAGCTAGACTGGGGATGTAGCCAAACTCCTGCTCTCATTAACTCCCAAAGTCACACAAGCAGCAAATCTCTACAATCTTTTTTCCAAGAATAGTAAAAAGTCACACAAGAACAGCAAAATTATCCACCTAAAATTTGGAGCAGCTGGGCCACTGGCAGAGTTTGAGAAGCCGGTGTCACATCAGAGCCCTGTTCTTGGCTCTCATCTGTCTTTTCATAACTGCAGAGTCCCTGGCACCCTGTCCCAGGCTGGGCTCTCAGCGCACTCTTGAATCACCATCAGTCATCACAAGGCACTGCATCCTACGTGCCCAGTGAAAATGCTGCCACTCAGAGATAACTTCTGCAATGAAGTTCACATCTTTCATGAAGTTTGAGCCACTTGGCAGTGGACTCTTGTGGTCACGGAACAGAGTGTCTAGACTGTGCTGTGCAGTCGTGGGAATACTGTGCAGCATTTGGAAAGGAAATTGCCAGATCACAATTAAAGTTATCAATGCCTTTTTAACAATGTCTTCTATAGCATTAATATTCCTGCTACTATAGGCCTGATATTCCTACTGACCTTAAAAAACCTGGAATCTTAGAACTCCTAACACCTATAATAGAGGAGGAGTATGCTGTGGTCATAATGAGAGTCATCAATATGATTTATACAGATGTACTGATCCAAGATCCCACATGAACAACATTAATTCTCAGTGACTCCAGAGAGAAGGTATTACAATTATCATCAGAGCTGAAATTCTGGCCAGCATTTTAGAGGAAGAACTGTGTGTAACCTTTCTCAAAGGATATTCATGGTAAAGACTGAGAACTTTATAATTTCTACACAAAAAATGAATGAAAAACCCAAAGTAAAGATTGGCTAATATAGGTTTCACAGAAACAGCAGATGTGCAGAGATTTATTACTGGCTCCATACTGATACAGGGAAGAATATTACTCCCTGGTCCAGTGACAGAAAGGCATTGCAGGGACAGAAAAGACTAATGTCATTTCACACAGGTAAATCCTAATAGGAGACTTCAATCACCGTAAATGATCTAGATCATTGGCACTCCTTGACTGGAAGAAGAGCAGGCAGTGAGAGAAAAGCTCAGATTTAGATGCAGAGGCAGACATGACTTTCAACTGATGCTATTAAAGTGAATAGTTGAACAGGACACTCCACGGGTGGTTTCACACTGTCAACAGAAAGGAGGACAGCTCTTTCTTCCTTTACTTTCGCATTAGCCTATGCAGAAGCAGTTTACAAAGGCTGAAGATAATACGATGTTTATGCTTAGGAAACTTCTGATTGCACAAATTCCAGTTAAAAAAAAATCCTTTTGGTGGTTTAGCTTGACAAGGTGCTTAAAATATTCTTTGGAGTTTCAAACATATTCTTCAGCTGCAACGTAACTTTTGTTGAACACCATTAACAGGCATAAACTAAGTATTGCCCGTCACCCAATAAAGAAAAGCTTAAAGAAATTTTAGATATCTTTCAGCAGAAACAATCATGCTCAAGTACCACTTCCATTCCTTTGCAGATACAGTTTTAGAGGAAACAACTTGAGTATGGTGATCAAGAGCGAAAGACTTCTTCTGTAGGACTTCATCCTAATTGCCCACCCTCAAACTAATGATTTTGAAAAAAGTCATGATAGTCTGGTGAAATCATTACAGAAAGATGTTCACTCTTCCCTGCAACATGGAATTGACAGCAGAGAGTCTCAAAAGTTAAGTATGCAGAATAGATAAACTTATTTTCAAAATAATTTTTGAGATTAATTTAAAAATAAAATACGGTTTTGGGGGGTTTTGATTACTTGCTGGATTGAGAAAGAGGGTCTCATAAGATTTTCCTGAAACTTTCTGCTCCTGATATTAAACATTTTTGAAAGTCAAAAATGCTTTGGTGTCTTTTTGAATCTAAGACCTTCTGAAAATTTCACCTCATTCAGTGGGGCTACTCCTGAGAAACTTCATGTGACAGCTCATCAGTTAGCTCTCACAAGCTTGGTGTTGCTCTGCTCGGCGTGTTTTTCTCTCAATCATAATCTGCTGAGAGGGTAGTGGAAACTTTGTGGTTCTTTTTTTTAATCATGGCAAGAGGAGAGAGCTTTTCCTGATAGAATAAGTGTCCTTTATTTAAGCTGAACATCCCATAGCAAATCAAACTGTCTTTTTCAAGGAAGTCACCAGTTTGTCATTGTTAAGGAACCAATCTAAGAGCAATACTTTGTCTCCAAGTGTGGAATGTTTCTGGACAGACTTATTAATACCAGTCCTGGCCTCACTGTACTTCATTACTGCTGGAGTCTTAAAACAATTTTGTTTATGCTGTCTTTTGGACTGAAAGCTCTATACCTCTGCATTTATATAGGCAGTTGAAGAATTTTATTTTCATTTTTGTACTTTGTCAACTTGTACTACACGTATATTGATAAGCTCTGCATATCATATATACACAGAGCAATTGGACTGGAAGCAGTGGGCACATACAATACTTACACTGCTATTGTGCCTTGTCACTATGCAATACTAACTATGTTCTAATGAGTGAAATTAGATTTTTGCAATATTTTGGCATGAAGCTTTCATATTTTCACAAGAACTATCACACTGCATACTGTATAAACACTCTAGTTTCCATTCACAAACAGTAGAAATTAATTTAACAGATTGTAAATTTACAATTTAAATTTTTAGCTTGATAGTGAAGAAAGAAGAAAAGAGTCCCAACAACTGCAACTAGACGACTCTAATTTAATACCTTCTGTTACAATAAAGTCATAAAATAGCCACCCTAGTTATTTTAAATTATGTCCATTTTTTAAATCTAAGTACATACTATTCTGGGCGAAAGAAACACCATTCTTTTTTTACCTGGATTTACATTAATTAGCAGGCCACAAATTAGGAGTCCTGAAGATACAGCTCTAGCAAAGAAGGACTAGGATATATTCTGCATAGAATTAGAGCACTAGAACATTAAAATTGATGTGATCAATACAATAAAATATACCATCTCTAGTACTTTCATCAGCAACATTGCAGCTTCTACTCAAGCTTATACATCTGTTAGAAGAATAAGTCACCACAGACAACAATCTTTTCATTAAGTGATTCCAATGTTTAATTTTATTCAATATTATTTTTAATCCAAATTCATATTCTTTCATCTGTTTGCCTTTCAGTCATCTGATTTATCTTAAATGAAAAATGCTGTGCCACCTTTCTAAGTTACCTATATTAAACATTGCTCAGTGAAAATTTATCTATCTGGTGCCTGGAAGTAGACAAATAATTCTGTCCAACACAGTCATACATATTCTATGTGCGAACTTGGAGAGAAATAGGTGCCCGTGAATATCTACATGCAGAAATCCAGGCCACCTTTCAATTGATGGATTAGATAAGATAGTCAATGACAAATGGAAATTTAGCCTGCTTGTTAAATGCCTGCGTATTTTCCTGAATACAAGTAAGTAACAGCACAAGACAGGTGACCACTCAGGACACTGGATGTAGAGGAGGTAGAGGATGATTTTGAGCAGAAAGTCCACACAGTTAAAATAAATACAAAGAAATTAGTGGTAAAACCTGGATAAGAGCTACGCTGTCAAAGTCAGAATTTCTGTGATTCATGAACGGAATGAGGATAAGCATCAAAACCAGTCATAGGACATAGGAAGGATTCTGAAAAGAGAAGTATTCCAGTTTGGCAAATGAAGCACTATTTCATGCAGCTGTATTTAGCTTACTTTTGTCCTTTTTGGGTACATTGCTACTCCCTGCTTATTCAGTACACTGATTTTCAACCTCCAATCCTTCTGAGAAGCCTGGTAAATTGAGATATACAGCTAGACATAAGATATTATCAGTACATTTAAGTTTATTTTAAAGGCAGTGATTCCCAGATGAGAAAAAAATTAATGAGCTGCAAACTGAGGGGGAGGGAAAAAAAAGCAAAAACAAAGCAAAATCATTTTATTAAGATGCTCAAATCAGAGAGTATTCCCCAGATCAATGCTTAGTGCAGTGGAATGGGCTTACAACATAACCAAGCCTTTAATAAATACTTAAATCATGTTAAACCCTTAAAACCACAACCAGGTTTCGTCAATACTTAACATGAGAGGTCAATGCATCATTTCATAGAAGTTCATTTAATTGAGTTAAGAGTGTTAGTTTCACCTAATTTCTACCTGTAGACAGGATACTGTTCCTATTGAAATCCATGAGATATTGACTGTTCACCATCTTTAGAAAATAAGGCCAGAGTTTTAGTTAAATTTACTTAATTTTACATTTCAAAGTGAAGTTACATTTATGTGAAACAAAGGTTTAGGCCATTCAGCACTGTTCCAAGCTTCTTTTTAATTAGTGCTATATTTTACTTTGAGCAATTCCTTGCTTTTAAAGCTTGTGTTTTTACATATATTCTAATCTAGCACAAGTCCAACACAAATGGCAAAACACTAAAATACTAGATGTTCCTCCAAACAAAGTAGTTGCTGCAGTTGCCTTAAAGTTATTATTATATTCAATCATATTTATGAAGATACAGTACAGTTATGAAATATAATACAAACAAGGAGGCAGTTAAGAACATAGCAAAACAGCTCATTATATTAGCATGACAGTATCATTACTGTCCTCCACAAATTTCACAATCATAATAAGATATATAGTAAATTTAAGTTATTTTGAGACTAAAAAACACAGCAGGCTAAAGTTCTGTGTAGCTCTGCAATTTTTAATTTTTATGAATCATAATATCTTACTTGAAATTTGCATAAAAATAATGTTAAAAGGGAAGAAACAAAATGTGGGACTCTAGAGCATCTAATTTAGGCATCCTCAGTGTCTACTTCTTAGGAAGAGAACTCAAAAATACTCATAAATACTCAAAAATAATGTCTCTAGGGAGAGAAGGAAGAATTTTTGAAGGACTATAAAGAGAGATCTGGTCTGTTTAAATTTAGATAATAAAATCATGTAAACTGACTTCCACCCTAACCAGAGAGATAAAATAACCAGGAGACATTAACATTACAGCCAGGCTGCTGATAATGACATCTTTTAAATTATCACAGTGATTTTAGACAAACAGGAAAGTCATTTAGTCACAGAGGTCAATTGGTCCATTTAAAGCCAAGATCATGCTTACCTAAATATCTCAAAATATATATCAGGTATTTATTCTAGGTTTTTATGTGAAGTAGTTTCTTGAAGCCTTAGAAAAATGGATAATTCATAATCTTTCTGCAAAATCATTCCAATGTTTAATTATCTGACTCCTAAGATGTGTTGTCTTCTATACAACCTTATATCACTTAGCAAAAAGTAGGTCTATTATATTTTTTTTTTATTCATAATGTATATATATATTCCTTATTTTGAGACTGAGCAGCTGCATGCTCCTGATTATAGAGATTACAGATACTATTTGCCATCTTCTGATGGTGGAGATTATCTGACAAGAAAGCAACTTGTGTCTCTCCAGCCAAGATTTGGTAGGCAGCTGATATCTGATATCTCCTTGATCTGATATCTCTCATGGCATCACTACATGAGCAGGAAAGGACTTCCAGAACCACCAGCTTAGAGCTTCCAATTTACTTGAGATTTCTGTTCCAAGTTGTGGGTAAAGTCATATCTGGATTTAAGTCCTCGAACCTGAGTATCTGAGAGAACTGATATTTCTTTTTGTCATTATTTTCAGAGTTAAATCCATGGCTCTGGCCACATGGCCAGTGGATTCAAGACAGTAACACCACATGTATTACAGTAAACTGAACAGGGCACAAATATTTCCTATTACTCTATCATCTACCCTGTTAAATCTTAGATTAACTCTGGTGTAGTTTTGGTCCTGGCCGTGTACACCTCTCCCTACAGGATCCTCCAGCATGTTTCAGTGATTAGTCTGGACAAAAGACACTTGGAGGGTTGAGGAAGCTGCAGTGGGGATATTGTTTTGGGGCACAGGCATGGAAGGGCACAGTCCCATGCGTGGTGGCCTCAGAGCACTACCCTGGGCAGATTCAGTTTTTCAGTCTGCTGTTACTTTGAGTTTTGATTTTTGTTCTTTCTTTGTTTGGTTGTTTTCTTGAGGAGTGGGTGGTAAGGATATTTTGTAAGCCTAACCTAGATGACAGTGCACTGGACTGAAGCTTCTTGAAGCTGAGATCTTTTTCCTGTTCAGCTTCATTTTTTTGCATGATGTTGATTTTAAAAGTAGCCAATTTATTGGCTACTCTTCCTGTATTGTAGGCCTTACAGCATAAGATGGAGTGATATTCCTTTATTTAACATGTGAATAGCAAGATTGATATCCATTCCTAGCTGAAAGGATACCTATTAGTATCCAGATGCATAATGAGATAGGGTATTTTTCAAAGTTCAAATCTACCAAAAAGTTTTAAGGGTGGGATTTGCTTCTCTTCTGCAGAGCCATTTAGTAGATGTAGCTTGTGTTAAAAATAAAGTCTGACAGTAGAAAAAGATTTTCCACCTAAAACTATTCTCTAAAATGGAAAAGTTTCTAGAAGAGAACTTTTCAAACAAGCATCTTCAGGGAGAAAACTTGCTCTCATTACACTATAATATCCCTTGTGATTTCTGAGTATGAAACCAATGGGACTGTCTGCAAATTTAGCTTTCCTTTTTAAGATTGATTTTCAACATTTTTTTTTTCTTCTTGTTTTATCGAGGGAATTATTTGGAGCTTCATATCGCTTGCAACGCAGGATTCATTTGCCTGAGAATTTTAGGAATAAAAAAACCCCAAGATATAAAAGTATACGAGCTTTTCACAACACTCGTGAACTGAAACTGAACATTAAACATCTGACTATGCTGTAGTCACTGTTATGACTCCTGCATAACAGAACGTAGGCATCCTGAGCTAGTTTTAAACTAACTGAACAGGGAGCCAGCAGTCATTTCTCATGTTTAAGATCTACCTCTGAGAATTCACACAGAAATTCACAGCACATCCAGAGATCAGTATTATACTGCTTCTAGCACCAACATTACCTACTTTAAATTTGAAAATGTCTGTAACTGGTTAGCTCTATTCCCAGTTTTCCATAGCAATGCTAATTATTTTCTGGTACTTTGGGGATCTGGAGGACAAAGAATAGTTGCTTATTAAAAACTCAGATACTTTTGAACAAAAAAGAAAAAAGTAACTAATCAGTTGCTCATAGTAATGAATATCCAATCATGTACACCCATCACTTCCTACTTTATTGTATTTTCCCTTAAACTGAAACACAGTACTGTTCTTTAGAGACCTAAAAAGCAGGTTTCTATTAATGGTTCATTATAAACCATACACTTTTTATGACTAAATGCAGAAGACTCCTGAAAATGTCTGCAGGTTCAAACACACCTACAGCAGAAGTCCTTTAACTGCAGGGAACTCAGTATACACCAGGGATGAATTTGGTCCTGGGAGCTTAAAGCTTGAAGAAAACTCTAAAGGAACCAAGGGAAATCAAGAATATTCAATGAATTCCTGATGCATGCATACTGTTTTATTGGATTGTTTCCTCCAGGGTTTATTATGGGTGCATATTTTTTTTGTTCAAAAAAAGTGTTCAAAAATTTTTTGGGAAAAAAAAAGACAATCATACCATGAAGGATTAAAAAATTATCATATATATTAATCTGCTGTCAAGTCAGAGATTTCTGCCAAGTTTATGAGATGGTTAAGTAGTAGTTCTCTCCACATATAGTGTATTTGAAATATTTTAGGCTTCAGTGATTATGAGTGTCTCAGCTGCAAGATGTTCTGCCACATTCATATACATCTCACATCTCTCCTCTCAGGCTTTTATTCTTCAGGGTTGTTATGAAATAACAGCAACCCACCAGCAAGTCCTACTGGTGGCAGCCAAAAATCTGTTCCTGACAGTTGCTATGACCAACTAATCAATCTCAAATTATGGTCAGACACTTGCTTACCAGCTACCTGCTTCACCAGCTGTACCAAATACAAAAAGATTACCCAATAGACAACAGAGAAAATTGCATAGGTAAAGCCCTTTCATAAGAATGTATTACAAAGAACTGTTTTTAAATCTTGGTTTTTGTGCACCAAACAAATGTTCAGCTCTTCTGCTCAGACACCTCAAGAGCTATGTAAGGAAATTATACAAAAAGAAGGCAAATATCTTACTTTCTGGCTTACTGCACTAATTTCAAAATGCCAGGTATGAATTCTAATTGTCACTAACATGGACATCATCAGCAATGAATCTTTTGCTAAGAATGTTGCTAGCTCCAGATGTTATTCTTTATAACAGTGGTCACTATAACTAAGCTTTGCCCTGTAGCTCGCATTGACCCTTTCTAATTCTGCCCACTGATACTAGGTTGGTTTTCAATTATTGCCGAAATAGTGCTTTCATGTCATTGGTCATATTCAATCAAACAGATCCTACTGCTTTGGTGGCCTTTTGGGTATATTCTTTCCAAACTGAAATTACTTAGGAGAATGTGGCCAGATTTCTGGCTGTGAGCAGTCAAAGATGGCAAAATATGAATAAATTAATTACAAATTTCTTTCAAATCATCAGCAAAGATACAAATTCAAGTAAACTAGAGTCTAGTGGTCTTACTTTGGCCACAGTGTCCACTTCAATGTAGTATGTAGCATTTATTACATGATCATTTACTATACTGAATATACCCTCATTTTTGTTCAGCACTCCATCTCTGTTTCTTCATCACTCACGTCACCTGGCTCACAGTCTTTTCCCTGATAGCTCATTCTCAGCTGCAGACTCCTTGCACCTCCTGTCCAAATGCTTCCTTAGTCCTAGCACACAGTCACTCTCTAACTTTCGTGCTTTTATCACAGCTCTTTGCCCCTTTCTGTGCCCAACAGCATATGTGAGCAGAGGGCATATTAAGAGGTCTAAGTTTAAGTAATTTGACCAAACGTGATAATTTTTAAAGCCATAAGTCAAATTTCTGAATTAAAAAAAAATGCACACGTCATTTATCAAGTTCCCGTTGCTGGAGGGCCCTAGAGTTTTCAAAAGGAGTGATCAACATATTTTCTACCAAGACACTTTTTTTTTTCTTTTGTTGTCTTTTCTCAGCAAGAGATGAACTCATTTGAGTGAAATTGTCTATAAATAACCAAACCTAACAACAAAACTGAGGCAGATATCCAACATGACAAATTTCAGCCAGATAATTATCTTCTGAAGTAACTGAAAGGGTTTTATTTTAGAAAGTGTCAGGAAGGCAATGGTACCCACCAGGTGCTAATGCAGCAAGTGGCTTGCACCCACAAGTGCCTAGAGAGTTGGCTGATGTCATTGCAAAGCCATTCTTTCTCAGTTATCTTTGAAAGGTCACTGCAATCAGGAGGTTCCTGGAGACTGAAAGAGAACAAACGTCAACCCTATCTTCAAGCGCAAGAAGGAGTTTCTCTTTCGTTAGCCTCACCTCAGTCCCCAGGTAGGAGATGCCGTAACTAATCTTGACTAGCATGTCCAGATGTGTGAAGAACATGCAGGCAATTGGGAGTAATTAGCACAAATTACAAAAGAGAAACCAACTTCAGAGTCTTATCCAATGAGGTGACTTGCTTGGTAGACAAGGGAAGAGAAGTTGTTTATCTCAACTTTAGAAAAGTTTGTGACACTGTCCCCGCAAATATCCTTATAGTCAAGCTGATGAAGTATGGGCTAAATAAGTGGTTCATGAGGTGAACTGAGAACTGGTTGAACTACTGGTCTCAAAGCATTATAACCAGTGGCATGAAGTCCACACTCTGTGGACTTTGGCCAGTCTGGAGATATGGGATAAAGTTATGCCATGTCTAGAGAGGAAGATGTCAGGGCTGTAGCATGGAATGAGGATGTTCTCACTAGCACTACATGGTCTAGAGACTTTCAGATCTCTTAAAGTTGAGATCTTCAAAACTGTAAGAAATTTGAACCTACATTGTTCTTTTTTTCTTTTTTTTTTCTTCTTCTGTACTTATGTGCTATCAATGGTAGAAAGCAAAAAAAACCAAATGTCTCTAATAAAACTGAATTATTGTTGTGTCAGAAACCCATAAGCTTTGTTCGTTTTTCTGCAGCTTTCTATAAGACAAAGCTGGGATGCAGACAACTGAGGAAGTTGAACCAATCTCTGGCAGTACCACTCTATTTTTACTGACTATAGAAGGCACGAAGACTTCTAGAAAATTTGTGTATTTCGAGCAAGCCAACCCTAGTGTTAGTTGAGAGGGTTCTAGGATTGAAGGTGCATCCCTAATCAGTCTTATAATAAACCACAGGAAGGTATCACATGGCTTGAACCAGTTCCGCAGAATACCAGCCTCACTATCTGAGGCATAGACATGGTTGACAAGCAGTGCTTGGCAAAACTAGAACAGCAAAGCCCTGGAAAGATTTCAAAATCTGAAGAATTACAGGGAGCTGAACGAAATAGCTCTGATTAATAAATCCACAGTTTTATAGTTATACACACAAAAATTGCAGGAGTCTTTACAAGTAACTAGACAATTTCGAAACTTTTGTAACTTTGCAGTAGAAATAACAGGATTTTTTTACTGAAAATAAAACTTTTTTTAACAGAAGTGAGACTTAAGAACTAAGGAGCTAAAACCTGGCACATGTAGAAGGAAGAGAATCACAAAGCATATACTTTAGCAAAATTTTTATATAAATGCTATCAATATAGCAAATTAATCATGTTATACAAAGACATTTTCCATAGATACAATTAGGAAAAAAAAAAAAAAGAAGAAGAAGAGAGATAGAGAGAGAGAGATTAGGTTTTAAAATCATAATTTAACTTTCTTTTCTGGCAAAGAAGAAATTTTCTCCTGAACTGGAACTCAGTCTGTTTCACACAAGTCACTATAATACATATGAATATATTCAAAACCAACAGGAATTTTAATCCATTCTATTCTGTATTTGCTATACAACACCTTTAAGCAGAGATTCTCCTTTGCTATTATTATTTCATAGTCTTCAGAGAATAAAACTTTTGTAACATCCCCTATTTGCACTCAAGTGGTATTCCAATTAAACATAACAGTTTGATTAAATAAGGGGAGGCAGCACTGCAAAAGCTTAGAACTCATATTGGCAACTCTTCGTACAGATTATTGGTTGATCTGCATAGTACAAAATAGATATGAAAACAGTTTATTCATGTGACGGTGCTTTATTAGTTATTGGAGATAAGTACTCTAAATCCTGACGAGAAGCCCATGTGCAGATTTCTTAGACTCTCAGTAACATCAACCCATTTCACTCCTTTTTATCGTTAGCATATGCTTATTCCCGCATTTTTGAATAAAAATTATTCACTGGTCTAGTAAATGAAGGGTAATATAAATATGCTTATTCCTGCATTTGTGAATAAAAATTATTCACTGGTCTAGTAAATGAGGGGTTAACCCTTCACTAGCTCTACAACATACCTTGGTAATTACATAGAACTGTTATATAGAACTGTACCAAAAAGAGATTTGGTACTTTTAGTGAAATATTGATAATACATGCACATGTTGCTATAGATGCATATCTATCTAGTAGATAGATATATGACATTCATTATAGAACAAAGGCAGAGCAGAAAATTTCAAAAATACATTATTTTTGAGGTTAAAATGTGAATATTATAGTATTTATTCTTTAAAGTTCTTAAAAATTCATGATTCATATCATGAATAAGAACTTGAAAGGATTTGAGTCATATCTAACAGAGAAAGCTCCTGCAGGAAAGACAAACTGAAAACAGTTGCAAATTATAGATGAATAGTTTGCTTCTTAAATTTGAAATTTTACAGGGCTTAAATTTTCTTTAAAAATGCT
The DNA here is from genome assembly GCF_000705375.1 of Tinamus guttatus. Next base: position 16,183 of record NW_010586137.1, read on the forward strand.
TTTCTTTTTTCTTATTTTCAGTCTCTATTTTCTTATGCATAATTTTATTCAACAGCAATGTCTTTCGCTTTGTGTTTACTATCTTCAAATATTGCTACAGTTTTGAACCATCCTTAACCCTGACATAGCTTTGGTGAGAACTGCTATCATGCCAAACACAATGTGCCTGATTAATATAATTTAATTAAGAGGGATTCCTCATACCACAGAAAGTTAAGTGGTCGGATGCTATCCTCATAGAGAAGAGGCAGGAAGAGAATTGTCAGAAAATAAGTGGACTTTTGTATGATAAGAGACATAAATTTTGATGCCCATCTCAGAGAATCAATACAGATGCCACTTTGAAAACAGCAGCAGTTCAGGTACATACAAGAAATAAAAGTAATAAAAATGTCCCTCAGCTACGTTTGCTGAGCCGTTACACCCTGGATCTCTGCATTCCTCCACTAGGTGAGTGCCTGAAACTTAAAGCTTTGCTACCTTTGCCTAACCTAATAACTTTCGGTACTCTCTAGGAAGAATATCATTTCTAATGAAACAATTAGAAAGAACAATGAATAAATCGAGTTAATCTCCTTTGATAGTTCATGTGCTGAAAAAGCTAATTCTTAATTTCTGTTCATACACGCAAAAAAATGATTTTTTTCTTTTCATTAAAACTAAAATAGCAGGTATGAGGTTTTTTTTTCTTTTTTTTTTAATTAACATTGATAGCAAGCATTATGAGATTTTAAAAGCTTTTAATGCTGTATATGCTATCCAAGGTACAAGAAAAACATTCCCCTGGGACTGAGATGTGATGATAACTTACAGGTGATTATTAGTGACTAAGGTTTTGTCTTCTCTGATATACTAAAAAGTAAGAAAGAAATAACAGCACTAACAAAACCGCTCAGGGCTGATTAAATTTTTCTTTGTTCAAGAAATCTATTGAATGTCAACAAGAGTTATAAATATCCAGCAGCAGCAGAAAAGGAAAAATCTTAGCTTTCAAGCGATCTAACAAATATAGTAGAAGAAAGAGTGGATTGTTTATTGTAATGTAATTGTAATTGTTTATAGTGGTGGGTGTTTCTTGTGTTCATGTTCAATATTAAGCCTTGTTATTTGATAGGCACCTAATCTCTTCATAAGAGAATTTAAGCACACAAATTACAGTGGAACACTTGTATAAATCCATATTAAAATTGAAGGCATAAAAAGACACCCAAAAAAAGTGTGATCCGAAACAATTATGAGCAAGGACCTATTTGCATTAATTCAAATAGCTCTTAGTAGGTTTTAATCCATCTAAATTTGTTTGTTAGTCTTGCTTTCTGTGTTAAAAGTAACATTCACAGTTTCCAAAGCACTTTTCCATAAAGAAATTCTTCACAGTACACAGAAAAAAGTGATGTAGGCTCCATAGCTTCTGTAAGAAAAAAATCAATAAAGCTCTATGTTTTTATGTATTAGAGGACTCATGAGATCTGTGATACAATATCCCATAGAAAGTATTAAAGATGGTTCATCTGAAGCTTCAATATACAATGCAAAGACTTAAAACTGAAAATTTGAAAGAGTATTCTCTCCTTAATTTACTGTCACTAGAAATTATTAATAGAAACCTTTTGCATAATGCTAGATTTCTTCTGGTATTAAATTGTCTCATATGTAAATATGATAGAAAGTTAAAATTAATGTTTGAATGTAAATGTCATGATGGAATGAAATGAAGCAGTGAGACCAAGGCATTTTCCTAATCATTTCTTATCCTTTTTTCTGAGCATCAGTTGCTGGCAACATCTTGAGACAGGATAGTCAGCTTGATGGACCTGTTGTCTAGCAGAATATGGCAATTCTTATGTTCATACAGTCTTATAACAGCGCTCTGCTCTTTGCAAGCACTTAAGCTTTAAAGTGCAAAAGCAAAGATAGGGGGAAGTTGATTGAAGGTGTGAAGCACAGCTTATGATGGGGATTCGTGAAGAAAAGCAGAACATGTATGCCCCAGGCAAATGCAAGGCCCGTGGCAGCAAAAGGAAAGTACTGCACTACAACACACCATGAAGAGGCACACAGGAGGTTCAGCTCTGTCCTTTGAGACACCTACCTGAAAAAGTGCTGTGTGGCAGGTACACAATATGCTCCTCTTTCTGGAAGCGGTACCACCGAGTACAATTGGAACATGGTGAGATCCATAGTTCTTGGTTTCCAAGTGCTATAGCTTTTTTCATGCACCTTCCCATTTTTACCTACCCAAATGGGCAGGTATGAATTAACTCCATTCTGCCCAGTTATATGCAAGACGCTCCACACCTCACACTTGAAGAAGACAAGTGCAGACAGAAACTTAAATTGGGCATCTTCAGAATACCTGCTAGTTCATACTTTCCTATCCATAATGAAGATGTCCTAATAAATTACCCTTACTGAAAATGAGGATTTCACAAAATGAAGAATTCAGATTTCCATGTCTATGGCTAACTGAATCCTTAAGGCTTCATTTCATAATGACCATATAAAATATTTTCAAAAATCTTTAGAAGCATATTTTAAATTATTCCCTTAAAACCTGCTCAGATTTACTGTATGATGAATGTGGGAGTTTGAGTGAGAGTAGCTTATATGCCAAGGAGCAGGGGTAAAAAAGAATGACAAAGGACAAATTGAATAATAGGAAAGAGGGAGTTAGTTAACTTACACGTTCTTACACTTTCTTTTCTTTATGTATGTATAGCAGGTCCACTTTTGCTCTCTTAGGCATTATTGGGACTAACAGAGCCTATCAGGTATAACTTATACTGCCTTTTGTGTCTATTCTGATGGCTGTATCTCTTTAAATGGCATTTACAGAATCAGCCAAAGCAGTCTACCTGATCACAAGCATTTTTAAGGGACTTGTCACTTTGATTCCACAGCTGGATAATTTCATGACTACAGTTAAAACACCATTAACTAGGTTATTTTTGCTGTCTGCTGATGTAGACACAGCTCTGTGTTTCTCTAATTACCTTAATTTTGCAATAAAATATCTCCATACTTTATATTGTTTTTAAAGATTGTTCATCTTCATTAAATACTGGTAGCCTTAGAATGATTTCGAATTAGAATGAAATGCAGATTTTCACAGACTCTGTCATAGTTCTTTAAAAAGCACTTAGCAAAGGCCAACCATAACTCTTTAAAATCTGAAACAAACAACTCATTCAGCAAGGGAACGCAAAAGGTTTTTATGAACATGACTTGATGAGCTGCTGCACATCTGTCCCAAAGCATCAAAGCTGCAGATCAGGGTAGCCATCATTTATGGAATGATCACATCTTTTGAAAGTTAATACTCTAAGGGTATATATCACATGAGGGTAATAAACCAGCATCACATTAGTAAACAATGTGACATCTGAGGGACATATTAGTCAGCTCACACTACAACTTCTCTGACTGCTGTCCAACAGGGATAACACGGAGACCTTTTCATACCACTGAGCACTAATTAGCTGATACAATCTTCTTTGTGCTACCAGTTATAAATATTAATATCCTTCTATGTTTTATTCATTTTTCTAAGTAGTAGTTTTAGGATTCTTCTCATTTTGTAGGATGATATCTCACACTTAAAAATATTAAATCAAGTTAAAAAGTCAGGGTGAAATAGTCTCCATATTTGTTGGAAAGGTAAAACGGAGTCACATTACTGAGCTGATGTGTGCCTCCATCTTTTGACAGATAAAATTCCAACTGTGTAATTGTAATGCTCTCCTTACAGCCTTTTTTTTTTTTTCTTTTTTCTTTCTTTCTCACATAAAGATCAGGTCATTTTTTTTTGATCTCTTAATGCAATTATCCTACTGTCCTGATTTTTCCAATATTGTCCCAATTTTAGATGCCCTTTGCTTCTGGTATAGAGATGTGTACCTTTCCTTATAGTGAAGTATTGCTTGCTGAAAGTCTTTCAGTTTCAATTCAGAAACCAAGCAGCTAACTCTCCATTGCTTTTCCTAATATAACCTTTCCTATACAAATATTATTGTATCTGACATCTGCTTTGCATTCATAGGGTTGAATTCTCCTAACCCAACATCAGGAGGTTAGTCATCTCTAAGTCTTGCTACCTCAGGCTGCCTACACAGGCAGAATTTCCTTGTCAATGACAAGTCTTTGATCTGTCTTAAAAAGCTTCCTTTGCGCGAGACAAGTCATCCACTACAGAATCTATTCTCTTCATTGACCGTAAAGAAAGTGTCAGAAAACCAACTGAGCTTTAAACCTCTAGCTTAGGTGTCTAAGATAGGAGAAATGGATTTCATTCAACTTGTCTGAACATGCATTTCAGTGAAAGAAAGTGGCACTGGAGAACTGAGATTTAATTTCTATTTCAGCTGTGCTCATGATTCACAGGTGTCCTTGGGCAAATCAATCCCCCTTTCTTCACCAGGAACTGATTTGCCAAGAGGCGAGGGAACCTCAGGATGAAAATCAGCAGCTCCCTCTATAGGAGTATTTAACTGCAGAAGAGCAGTTAAACTAATAAAAATGAGGGATGTGTCTCCATAGCTAGGAAAAGAAAGCATTTGTAAACAGGAAAATGTTATTTTTTCATGAAGAATAGGCCTGTAGATTTCAGAGTATGCTGCTCTTTGTAAAAACCTCATGAAGGGATCTTAGCTGGTATACAGTTGGTTATGCCCAATGATTCAAGAGCAGGCCAGAAGCAGATTTCAAAGCTGAAGTAAGCCCAGGTCAAGAAGGAAAAGTTTAGTGTTATAGAGTCTTTACTTTCTATAGAATATTGGTGTTTTTAAAGTCTTTCCTGCAAACTATTTCCAGACAAAATAACATCAAGAAAAGATGAGAGCGAAGTTAAGCAAAAAATCTGGGAATCCATAACAAACTATCAAACACACAGATAAATGCAGTCTCAGAAGTGCTGGGTAAGGAGCTATCACTGTCCAACCCAAACTCTTTTTCAGATCAGTTGAACTTATTAAGTGTTTAATTACAAAGGGAAACTGCCATATGTAGGCCTTGTTTGCTTGATGGTGCTGACCACGGAGACAAAAGTCCTGTTACACTACCAACTCCTGAACTATTTAATAGGACATTCTCTTGTGGGTAATGATTTGGGAGTGCTCAGATGCAGTGATGAAACCAGGTGACGCCAGTGGCGTAGAATCACTTTTTTTTGAAGATGCTCAAAGCCAGACACATTATTCTTCTACTATAAGAAGATTTTTTAGGATCATCCGTAGCTCAGCAGAATACTTTCCAAGTTCTGCTCATAATAAGCGATATGCTACTTTATGCAGGCAGGTAAGTTCCATAAAATCTTTCCAGTTTCTGTGAAAGCAGTAGTTAAAAGAGTGGTTTTATATACTTATAGGCTCTATTACATGGGTATCAGGAACTGAATTACAACTAGCAGTAAATCCTGATGAGAAACCACTCTGATTGTCTTCAGTAACACTTCAGTTAAATCTTTAATGGAGAATACAGTCTTCAGCTTTAAAATTGCATAAACAATAAGCAAGAGAAGAAGAAATGACTCCAGAAAGTCCATATTTAAAATTCTATGTGCTGAAGTAAAGAAGGAAAGGTAGAGAGAACTGTGAACAGCTGCTCATAATATCAAATTCAGACTACAATGTAATTCTCCTACTCACATACTGACTAATCTTGCAGAAGTCAAGGGCATTACTCACATGATTACTCACCTCTATATGACTAAGACTATGCAAATCCATCCCGGATGATGAGGAGCAATGGTATAATGCTTCCTGTGGCTCCTTCTTCTTTGGTCAAACGTCAAATGTCACACACACAAACGTCCAGGGGAAATCTGACTCTTTTCAACAAAATATTAGAAACTGATGCTTGGAGAAGAATCAAGAGGCAGAGGGAGGGCATCCAGGCAGTTCCTTCAAGACCCTTGACAGACTGACCCTGAGTGGGACAGTCCCACTCATTCTGGCACATAGCTGGTGCCACCCCATCACCATCTCCCACAACTCCTTTCAGCCTTCCTGGGCTCGGTGTTTTGGCAAAGGGTCATGCAACCTGCTTGTAATGTCTGTACTGAATTAACTGCCACACTCACCTCCCAGCTAGGGAGCATTGCTAAATGTCAAGAAGGAGTCAAGGGGCTGCTGAGATGACGTCAAGGAAGAGGCAGAAATATCAGTTTGTTATAAGCCCAGAACAGTTCTCAGACCCCCAAATGTCACTTAAAAAAAAAAAAAAAAAAGAAGTCAAGGCTCTAAATATAAAAGAAATCTTTATCTAAAAACATTGTTTACATTCCTGCAACCTTAAAGGCTTTACTTTGACATTAAATGCTAGAATAAAGTACTCATGCTTACATTAGAGCCAAGAAAAATAAGGCAGAAATTTTAATATCTCATTTTAGGTAATATTTATCAGGAACAACTGGAAACATGGCAGCTTTATTCCATAGAGACAAGTGCACTTCTGAGATGTAAAGTTAACCTCAAAGAGAAGGAAACTGTTTATGCTGCTTTTGTTTGCTAGGTTCCCTGAGAAGCATAAATTGACATGAGGAAAAGACATTGCTCTGATCATTTTAATTAAAGCTTGTAATGCATCAGTGGCTACCTAAAAACAAACATCACTCTCATCTGCTGTTCTCCCACTCTTCTTTCCCTCAAATATACACAGCATATGGAGCAGATAGAATTTAAGACCTAATGATACACCTCCATCAGCTATTAGTATTTCAGTATTTCATTTTTTTTACATGGGCCTGAGCAGATCCAGGAACCAGGTGGTATTGGCAACAAAAAGGGTTAGGTTCAATCTGTCTGGGAGTCCCTTCAAAAATAAATAAAATGATGGCATGAGCTCTTTCCCATAGCCAAGCTTTTTATTCCTGTCTCCTGGCAATTGAAATAAAATTTTCTTGAACAAATGACTAATCAAATTTGTATACAGTAACTCCTGTTTGGCAAAACCTTTGATAAAGACCAGACATGGCTAGTTGTAGTAGAAACTGGTGCCATGATCACAAGCAATCATGGTTAATGCCATGAGCAGTGCCAGAAGTGCAGGCTGTACTGCAGACAACACACATGCTGAAAAGTATTTCTGTTTACCTTCTTCCTCTATGTTCCTTCTTAACTCCTCGCTTTCTCAGACCCCTTTCAGAAGGGACATCAGCTCTTCCCTGATTCTGGTTTCACTGCTTCCCAGACCAAAAATGCATGTGCCATCCTTCACCTGGATGTCATCCCTATACTGCCACTCATACACTGCAGGATGCCCCAGCTTCTGTATACAAGTTTATAGAAGCCATTCTCTAATACCTGGATTTATCTTGTCTATTAAGCATGCAGCCACGTGTGCAGTATGCTCTTTCCCATCAGGATTTATCCATTAGATGGTCTAGCTGGGTTGCTTCAGGCTGGAAACTAGAAACCAAACAACTGGAAGCTTATTTACAGGAAATGTCCTGTTAGCACGAAGGAAAACAAGAACAGGAATTCTGCTTCCTTGATCATCTCAACCCTGAGAAATCTGCAAAGACTAAAGAAAAATACCAAACTAGTGCTGAGGAAGCTTGTGGAAACAGAACTGGGAAATAGACATCTTGTTACTTCTACAGCTACAACTGGTGCTATTCCTGCCAGTATAATAAAGCCCTTCTTTCCCCCTCAGGTCATGACAGGTACAATAAACAAGAAGGCCAGCACATCTTACATAGGAGCTTAAACTTGGAATAACCTGAATATTCATGTGTATACTTCTGCCTTGTCCTACTGCCCTTTCCCTTATAGATTAGCTGTGAGAAATATTCTGATGAGTTGTAAAATAAAATGTACAGTAATCAAGTGAACAAATAGGAGAGACAGAAGAAGATTTCTTTCCCAAAAGCCAAAAAATATATGTTCAAGGGATTAAAACGAATGTTTTCAAGCAAATATTGCAACAAACCTTCAGTAAATTTATGTAGTTAACAGTTTGGGAACATATCTATGGCTTAAGTGTATCCAGAGATAAACTTTACCTAACAGTTGCCTTTCTGCCTTCATTACTATATTATGCATACAGTATATTATATATGATAAATGTATATAATAAAGTATAATATATACTTACATGTAAGAGTATATTGTAGGCACAATATACTAGTATCATATATAGTAGGCGACTGTCAGTACATTCAGTTGAAATGTAGTGAACAGATTATGCAAAAAAAATGTAAGCTTAATGCAGGTAAATCTAATTGTATCCAGTAATTTATAAAAGCTTTAAATGTGATCACTGATAGAAATATTTGAGTATCTCTTCAGGTTCAATAAAAAATAAAGGCTCAGCAGAACACTATATCTGTACTGAATAGGCTCCATCCCAAGACAACTTTCTAGGGCAGGAGTTGGTCCTTTTTCTCTGCTTTTTTTTTTTTTTTCTTTCTAAGGAATAATGTAATGATCACAGGAAATTAGATGAAGGAGGTCATATGGGGGTTGCAACAGCCCCAAGGGGCATATGTATCATAATTCATGTGCAAAAGGATATAGAAAAGGTTGCACAGTTAATGTCAGCATTTGACTACACCCCCATAACATTCTGCTAATTATATGTAATTTCATGTAAATTAGTAATGGGAAGGGCATGTATCTAACTTCTCTCTTCATCAATTCAGACTGTTTCCACTGTGTATTTGTTTGTGTTTGATTCAGTCTTATTTTAGAGGAATTCAATATTCAGCTATTCTCTTAGAAAGCATTTTAATATATTAAGAAATTTTGTTTTAAGAATCTTTTTTCTCCATCCGTTATGATGCATTTTAACCTTTCTTCTTTTGATTTTCCTCCCTGTGCAGCAAGATCTAAGTAGAATTCTCCATTCCTTTCCCCTTGCAGAATGCCTGAGCCAGAAAGGCTGATCACATTGGCCTGAGGTGGGCAGGTGGGCACAGTGTAAAATCAAAGCTGAAAATGTTCAGGTGCCAAAAGCCCTGGAAGGAAAAAAAAATACATAAAAAGCTAAAAGAAAAAAAAAGAAAAAGAAAAAGAAAGAAGAAATCCAAGAGGGTTTCTGTTCGTAAGGACAAAGCAGGAGGGAGCTGCAGCACCAGTCATTGTATAAACTCATTGCTCGTGCACCCTTACTGCGTGGGTGAAGCACGGTGGCCCATTAGCTGCTAGATGTAGTGCGGATTACAGTCTGATAGCCACCAAACACAACAGCTGTCATGTCTAATGCAGCCAGCAAACGACTGTTGGAACACAGGCACCGTGCACAGCGGAATCCTCAGCTCCCAACCCTGCTCATCTTGGTGCATCTTTTCAGCCCTCCACACGGTGCTTTCTCTTCTTCCACGCTTGATCATTTCATTAAATGCCAGGATTAAATGCCAGTGTGGCCAACCTTCCTATGTTTCAATAGGTCTTATTTATGTTTTCTTCCAAAAAAATTGTATTGTAAGGTTGGTTTATTTGCAAGACGATGTTTAACAAAACAGTATGAGATGTATCTGATTAAAAACCCAGCCAACAATAAAGTGATTATCTTTCAGCACAGTGTGTGGTGCCATATGGTGACTGAGCAAGTGGGAAGAACTGGTGTTTAATATGCAGCTCCAGTGATTTACGGTTACTGACTTCCTGCAGAAAATGACTGCTTCTTTCATAAAAACCTAATTAGTTTCAAAAGTACATGTTTGCAGAGAAAATATATGTTGATAAAGTTGCCAATGCATTTTCCAAATGTATTAATGATCTATAAACAGCTCCATTGGCAGGTGCATTCTGAGCCAGCTGTCCCCCTCTATCCCACTGACCCTGATCAGAAGAGTCTTGAAATAACTGTGAGCAGCTGTTTTTATTTCTTTTTTAATATTTATTATAAAGACTTTCTAAAGAAAGAAAGCATTCTTATTTCTCCTAAATTCTGAGTCTGCTTTATCCCTATAACAGTATAAAAATACAAGGTAGCAACCTACAAAACATACAAAGAAGAACTAATAAAGCGGTAACACTTTTTTTTTTTTTAATCAAGAAAGATTCATTTCTTCACAGAGCTACAGTGTTTCTCCTTATTAAATCTGTACAAAAAAAAATCTGCTTTACTTAGTACAAATTCAAAATAAAGCATTTTGTGTTAACAGGCATAATGGGAAGGTAGATGCCTTTAGGACCAAATCTAAAGCATATCAAAACCTTTTGGAGCCTTTCTGCTCACTCAAATCCTTAATTCCATAAATGGTAAATTGACTTGTATCGAGCATAAGATATCAGATAATTTCTAATATATATGTAATTCAAGCCTGTGGGATATCACAGTAGGTATTCCCTTTATTTCTGTATTTCCTACTTCAACCTTTATATATATATATATATGTTTAATTCCTTCTTTTTATCTTTTGAATTCAATATCTTCTAAATGAATTCACTTCAGTCAGCTTCATGCTAAAGGAAGGCTGAAACCCACTGAACCCTGTAGTGGCTAAAAAAACATGTATTTAATTTCCCTCTTAAGCTGACAGACCCACCGTCCTGTCTCCATCCTCCTCCCCATTCTCTATAGTCTCTTTTCTTCTTTTTCCTCACAACTCCCTTTTACTCTCTTGTTTTTTTTCCCCTATTTTATTTATTTCAGAGGTTCATCACCTTGCTGTAATAAATGTATTCATCCATTCTTCCATTTGCTTTTGTTCTCCATCCTTAACTTTTTTTTTTTTCAGAAAAACAAAACGGTAATCATTTTTTCCCCAGATTATATACACAGTTCTTCCCCGTCTGTTGTGCATACATCAGTTTGGTGATGTTTCTTGACTTGTCTGCTTTGTATTTACCTGCAGACTTGTTGGCATGGGATTAAGCTAAAGTGTCAAGAATATATACATATTTTTCTTCATCATGACAATAGATGTTGAAAGTTCTGTATTGCTTTAACAACAGTGTTAAACACAAGTAGCTTAACTGAAAATAGCAGTTACATACAAATTTACATTTGAATTTAATTCAAATTTAATCCCAGGTGGACAGAAGAATGTACACCAATATACTATGAGTGCTGTTTCAACACCACGATAAATAATACAGTTTCTCAAATGAGGAATATATCCTTTCTAGGAATAGTGACCTATTAGCTAAAAAAAAAAAAAAAAGAAGTAGAGATATGGGAATTATTTTCTTTCTTCTGCATGCATGTAAATACGTAAGAGAAACTGTAAAAGGAACATGCACTAACAGGACATCATGCAGCATATATATTTATTTCTTTAGGAAAACATAACTAAATATGTTTATAAATATATATAAAGAAATAAATTCTTAGGAATGTATTGCTAAACATAGTAGTAAAATTTCTAATTTATTTTGAAAATATTTGCTCTCTAACAGCAAATTGCAAATATTCACACTCATGTTGAGTAGAATATTAGACTAGATTCCTTCTAATAAACACTTTCTAATACAAACATTTGATTAAAGCAAGGCTTAGATCAGGTTGCTTAGAGTGAGTTTGCTCACAGAAGAGCAAAAGTAAGCCAAATTAATCCTAATTAATATTAAAAATTTAGTCAGCATAGTGGCTACGGGCTGTATTACAGGGTAGGACTGAGTTACAGGTTAAATAGATATTTAAATTTAAAGATTCTTAAGACCCTTGAATTAGTCTTAAGCACATTGAAGTGTCACTCTAGGATAGATCGTGAAGAGGAACAAGTGAGTATGAGATCTGGTGGTATAAATTCCAAACTGGTAATCAAATTTTCAAATGTGTCATTTTGAAGGAAATCCTAGAGGAGTTCATGGCGGCATCGATGCTGTCCTGGCTTTGTGCTCCCAACTTGTGATTAAAGAATGATGACAAGTGAACAGTAAGGGAAGTAATGAGAGAGAAAGATGAAAGTGAAAAATAGAAAGATTTTTGAAGTGTAATGGGCTCAATTATGGATTCAGAAAGTGCGGGAGTGGAAGCACAAATGAAATAACAAAAGTGTAATTTAGAAATGATGACATTAATTGCTTTGTTAAGCAATTGACATTATTGCTTTGTTTGTCCTTTGAGCATGCCCAGGATAAACAAAATGCTTTAAATTTAGATTTAATTTGAAGCTCATTAAATGGTTATGTGCAGGCTCTATCACTTGTGAAGTGCTTCATTTCACATAACTTTTCTCAGTCCAGAGTGAACATAGAGGACTGAATGGGGGACAATTCAGGTCCATACAACTAGTTAGCATACAGTCAAGAACACTTCATTTTCAGCTGGCGCTCTACCAGGCATGCTCCACCTATAAAAGGAGTGTGATATATCCCTGCCTCTTCTTTCGATACCAGCATGATTCTGTGGATCAATTAAACTAATTCTGTTACTCTGATTCAAAGCTGATATATTTTTAAAAGCTCTGCAAGCTCTGCATCTTCCAATATTCCACAAAATGTATAGATAGAAGAGACGCCCATCCTAAACTTATACCTGTGTTTAATTCTCACCAAAATGAGAATCTAAATTGAAATTGGAACTATTTAATTAAACAACATTTCTTAAAGGACAAGTGTAGGGCAGGGGGTACTCTGGAGAATAATTGGTTTTTTTTATTTTTCCTCAATTTTTTTATCACTGCCTGCTTTCTTCAGCATTGGCTCCAGAAAATAGACCATAATTTGTCCATATGGAGAGTTACCACCTTACGTCTTTCTGCACTCCCCTATCCACCCTCTATATTACCTGTTCTTTTCTATTTGCAACTTGCTACCACTTTCAACAGCAACATCCAAGGCCTGCCAGTGTTTTGCTCTGTACCATTTCCTACAGCCATTCAGCTACAAGGAGGAGAAACGAAGCCAGTTTATGGCATGGATTTTAACATGATGAGCTGCCCGAATGAGCAGCTGAAGGAGCAGGCCGTACCATCATAGCTCTTGTACTTGCTAGGAGAAGAGTCACCTCAGGTACATGGTAGGACACAGTGTCTGGAGTTGGGCAGCTGGCACGTGCTGAGTATCCTGGTGCTAATGTGAATGAAACAGGTGAGTCTGAGGGAGAATTGTGTGGTGCTGTGCCAGGAAATGTAGGTCTAGAACTGGCAGCAAGTAGATGGAAATTGTTTCAGGAAAAGTCTCAGGTTGCTGTTAGGAATTGGGGAGTTTTAGATCAAAGTTATAGGCCTCTTGGTTTGATAAGGGAAAAATAGCAGAAGATGTTCTTTGTTATTTGGTTAATTAATAGTGCCTTTTAGTGTTAGTCCATCATTTACATCCAAAAGGAAAGAAATACATTAGATCATTTGAAAACTGGAGCAGGTTGTTTTTATTTGCTTTGTTTTGTATTTAGCATATTTATCTTAAGAGTTCTTGTAGCTGTTTCCTCTCATGAAAAATAAAGGCTTGAAAAATAAAGGCTCGAACCTTAATCTTCATCATGTAACACCAGTTCACCAAAGGGGGAAAAGGCTTAAATACCTGACACAGAGAAGGTGGTTTTATTATTACAAATAACTGCTGGTATCCAGGTGGCATCTTTTAAGTAAAGGGAACTGACCCCATGACATCACTGAAGTTTTCATACATGATTTCACTCTTTTTTTTTTCAATTGTCAAAATAAACAGAGAAGCTATCAGGCTACAACTTAAAGTTACACTGAGGCTGTCAGTGTGAGTGCTGGGGTTATTCTTTTCTGTATTTCCCAGATGGATTTCAGTTTGTCACGGAAGAGCAGTCACTTTTTTGAAATGATGAGACCTTTGTCTCACCTACACAACACACTGAAGGTTTGTCAAACTAGCAAAAGCAGCTTCAGAAGAAGTAGCAACAAGAAAGCCCCAGTATCCACACAGCACAGAGCAGGGTGAAGAGGTTCTCCAGGTCAAATTGAATCATTTTGATTCAATTGAATCAAATTGAATCACAACATTTTTGATGGTCAAGGGCAGGAAAAATTGTCAGTGAAGACATATTCTAACACCAACTCTGATAATATCATGATGCTATTTCTTTACACACGGCAACTGGAAAAAATGATAATCCATTTCTAATATTCTTTTTAATCTAAATATTATGAAAATAATGAGCAGTTCATCCAAATGCAACTTGTCTAATTGCAATATTTCTAATAGTGTACTTGAGCACTGTTGGAATAATTTATTTCAAGAAAAAAATATTTCCTTAGAAATCAGTAAGCCTCAGTTCATGAAAGATTAATTAGACAGGAATCAGATCTGGGCTTGACAGAGTGTGTGCTTTAATGAGACTCCACAACAGTGGGTACTTGCAGAAACACTACCTAGAGATACTGAGTACAGTACAGATCCTATTGGCCTCCCTTCCATGTAAGTCCATGTTCCTGGGATCTAGGTACCTCTGAAGACCATGAGGGAAAGTTAATCTGAATGACTTACATGACCACTAATGTCCACATACTACTGTGGGCAACATCAAATTAAGGTGACTGACACTGAATCTGTCTTATGAAGGATTCAACTCAGAGTCTTTTTCTGTATATTCTTAACTCGTCTTATAACATATTGGTAAGAGTTTCTTTTCACTGTTTTCCTACCTGAAGGTGCTCATTAGCTATTCATTGTACAGTCTCCCATACGTAGAATCTTTGACAATTTTTTGGACTCATGTAATACTATTTGGATCAGTTTAGGACATAAAGCTTGTATCATTTCCCATCTTTTATCTCAACTTGGCTGACTTCCACCTACAAAAGAAAGAGAACAGGTTTCTGCTAAAATAGCGTTTATGACTTTAACAGAAATCAAAAGTGGTTTTGATCTTTCTTTATGTGCTTGTTCCTTAAGATTTTCCATGGGGTTTCACTTCAGAATAGTTAAGAATTTACATTTGAGGAAATCCCTAACGAGATTAAGCCCTAGGATGTGGAAATGGTCGTTAAGCTATAACTCAGGGTAGTAATGCATGTGCCAAAGAACCCAATGCATGTGATAAAGTAACACAGTTCCTGAAGAACAGAAGACTGTATCTTCCACTGTGTTCTGATGGCAAGAGTTAGCCGAGGAGTTAAAATTTCTCGTGTTGCCAGTATTGCCATGTGCTTACACCAGTGACTTGTTCAAGTCAATATATATGCACTGACAACAACTAGAAATACTAATGAACTTAATGGGCTTAAAATGCAATCGCTCTTTTCTGCTCCATTTGACTTGTAGCTATTTTGCTTTACCTACAGTATGTATGTCACTCTCTGTGGTAAATTGACAATGAGGACTTGACTATTATGAATATTTTGAGATACTTATTGAAGTCCCATGGCAACACGATTCAACATTTCTTTTGGGGTTATACTAAAATTTTTTTAATCTTACAGTTGAACACAAGCAGAAAAAAATAGGGATCACAGGACAAGTAAGGGAGCAAAAGCTTTGAATATCATAGTCCCACTGGCAAATATAATGAAAAATGAGCTGTGGGTCTTCTCTATTCCCCCCACCTGTTTTTTAAGGAATGGAATTAGAAAAAAATTGGCAGTAATTTTTCATCATCCTACAGAATTCACAGAGCAAATGTGCTGCGTACAGATTTCTTAGCATATTCTTATTTTGAATATTAATTATAATGAACTACATTTCACATCATTCAAATAAAAAGAAAGATGTTCATCACTCATATGTCAGATGTGTTCTGCTGTTATCATAGAAGGTCCTATGAGGAAAGACTAAGTGAGCTGGCCCTGTTTAGTCTGGAAAGAGAAGACTGAGAGGAGATTTGATCAACATGTTCAATACCTGAGGGGTGAATGTAGGGAGAATGGGGCCAGGCTCTTCTCCATAGTGGCCGGTGACAGGACAAGGAGTAACGGGTGTGAATTGAAATAGATGAAGTTCCATCTCCATATGAGGAAGAACTTCTTTCCTGTGAGGGTGACAGAGCCCTGGAACAGGCTGCCCAGAGAGGTTGTGGAGTCTCCTTCTCTGGAGATCTTCCAAACCTGCCTGGACATCACCCGGTGCTCTAGGTGTCCCTACTGGAGCTGGGGGGTTGGACTAGATGATCTCTAGAAGTCCCTTCCAAACTCAGCCATTCTGTGATTCTGTGATTTTATGTCTTATTTTATTTAGCATTAGAAAAGTTTCAAAATCAATACAATTGGACAATTGAAAGAGTTTAGATGTTGGTAGTAATTTTCTAAATGACTCTCATATTTATAAATATGGTTTAAAACTTTAAATAACTTTGAGGAGAATTCTATCCAGCTTTGCTGTTTTTCTGGGAGCCTCTCCACATGTTTACTTCTTACCTGGAAATGATTTGCACACCTGATTCCCAGCAAAGATCGGAAAGCCTGCAGTAGATGGTATTGGAACCTCCTTAATTCTTTTGTGAAGGATATTGGCTGAATTAATCAGATTATGAGTAGTAACCTGTTTAAGCATTTATACACTAAGAAATTGTATTTTCCTATTAGTATAGGCATGGCAAGCATTTCAAAACATTTTTATGGGCACTATTTATAAGATCTGCCTCTACAAATGGTGATGAGATGCTAGGAAAAGGTTTAAATTTAGGCATGACAGAGTGCTAGGCTCTTACTTCTCAATTTCAGATGTGGCATAGAGGTGACATCAGTGCAACACAGAGTGTAGGAAAGGAAATAATATCTCCTCTGGAATTAAATTAAATGCTAATTAATGATAAGAGAGAATGAAGACTTTGTAGAAAACAAACTGTTCTTCTGCCACCTCTCAATACTAGCCAGGAAGTATGAGATGGACTTTTGCTAGAGAAAATTTAACTGTGAATTGTGGGGGAGATTGGGAGGAAGACAGTAAAGCAATGCAGGAGCTTCTGAGAGAGTTTCTGCCTCCCTGCCCTCCTATGTTTTTCTATCTGCACTAAGGAAGTATTCATCTCCTTTGAAGCAACTAAATATTAGATGGTTAGGTGGGATATTTTAATTTATATTTCAAGACTGGAATAGAATACAAAGCATAAACAAAGGCAGAGATTTATGGCATGAGAATGAGAAACATTTTGCATTAATAAGAGTTTAGAAGAACTGATATTCATGTTTCTAACAAAAGTAAAAGCAAGTGTCAAGGCCTCTCCAAAGGGGAGACTTTCTATTATTGATGTACACATGCTGCATATGATTCACCTGCTTTTGGGAGAGTTGTTGATTTGCATCTTATGTGCCTTGGTAACAGAATACTACTTGAAATGACATTTTAAACTAGCAAAGAAAAGAAGACTTCTTAATAGGTACACATATACATGAATTGTGATATTCTTTCTGTTCATAGAATTCTTGCTGGTTTGATTTATGCTAAAAAATGAGTTGGAAAACCTGACTTTTAGTATATCCTGCAAACAGAAACAAAAGTACATGGTTTACTCTTTCGCATCTCTTGATCTGATCAGTTTACTCAGATATAACTGTCACTAGTTGCCACCAGCAGTCCCATTCCTTCATTTTATTTGTTTTCCGTTTTCTCTCATGAACGAATACTGGCCTGATGGCAGCAGCTCATTTTGGTTCGTATCTGTAAATCCTAAATGGAAGGAAGAACTTGCTCCATTTCCAAGCTAGAACTTCAATATCCCCTCTTTCCTCAGCTGTGCTTGTGGCTAGCTCCAAGGTCTTCTCACCTGCAAGATATTTTATGTGAACTTGTATTTAAGTCCCAAATTTCTGTATGTGAGGCACCTTTAGTTTTAAGATTCCCAGAAATTATAGTACGCAGAAAATCTCTGTATTAGAACATGAAGTCTCTGAGCCATGGCCCAGACAGCTGCTAGGTTAGATCTTCTAATGCACAAGGACTGGCAGCATTTCCTACATATACAGAACAGTTACTCATATTTCCAGAAAAAAATATGATTGGGCTGATAATTCCTATTGTCTTAGTCAAAGAAAGAAGTGTGGTTTATTCTTCTTCTGTTTTGACTTAAATATTCAACCATGAATTGCTCTCTTCCTTCACTGCAATTACATTTAACATATGAACATAAAATAACCAGACAAGCTGCAATGATTTAAATAGCATTTTGCACCAGCTATTCTATAAAATTTTAATGGGTACACACAAAATGATAGACGTTAATGCATTCTGTAGAAGGCAGACAAATCTGCAGATAACTTTTTACGGGATTTTGAATATACATATAGAGTTTATTAAAAACAATATTTTACTGAGGCTTATGAAACTAAAGAGTTCCAGTATCTTGTCAATATTTTATTGACTAACAATTCTAAAAAGTTAATTCACAGAAGAAGCAGTGGGAGGACCACAACAACTTGGACTGGAATCAAACTCCATTAATGACCTTTCATCTTGCAAAAGATAAGGGTTGCTGAAAGGGTTATTTATTTACAATGTCACTACATGCTATGGTGGGTCAAACTACAGTCTTACCAAGCCGGTTATACTTAGGTTGGTGCTTTCCAGCAAGCCAAGGTGTCTGACTAGTGCACTAAAACAGTATCACAATCACATGCAAAATGTCTTGCAGTTCATATTTAATGGTCATGGGATAATAACTATATATATATTTGTATATATTAAAAGCACAAATAGCATGGCAGAAATAATACAGAGAGTGCTGAGAAGTACATCCACTTGAAACTACTTTAAACTATTTCTAAAAACCATGGAACATTTGGATTTGAAATTGTTATAATTATACCGCCCTTTAACACTTTCCTTCTTGTGATCTTGGACAGCACAAGCCGAAACAGCTATTTAAGTTCTATTTTAACAATTGAAGTGCACCATGACAACAGCTTTGTATCTCTGAAAAGCAAGAAGGGAAGATAAACTCCTTCTCTGTCTAAAGGGATTACATCCCTTAATTATTTTCTTTAGTAGGCATCACATCCCAAATAGTAGCTTCCACATCTGCACTGTTTAGAGGCCAAAATACTGCATGACTCATGATGCAAGTAGTTTGCTGATAGCAATTTCTCCAGCTGCTCTGTGGACAGAATAACTTCCATATTGGCAAAATTGATTTTAACTGGGAACATTATCCATGCAAGTTGACTCTAAGAGCCAGATTTGAATCATTTTAGTGATTGGAAGAAGTGAAGAATATGTCATTTATATGACTAGTGGTGACAGGGGTATTTAGGGTAAGTATCAGTTTTGCGCTTAGGTCTATATCCATTAGTTCCACCAGACAATCAAATACGTAAAAATCCAGCATGGATTCCAGATCCATATCTGGAATACTTCTGCTGTGTCATGATTAGAATCTCTTATATTTTGCTTTGCTTGGCAAGGGATTTTCCTTCCTTAGGATGTTGTGCACCACATTATAACCAGGACAAATGACTTGCTTAATCTTTTTGTCATGGCTTGCTGTTAACTTAATTTTAACTGAATGAAGACAAAATGGGCTCTTTGGTTGCAGACAATATTACTCCCTTCAAGTTTAAAGGTAAAATTTAAAGGCCAATATAAACCACTCTATAGGGTAAGCTTCACACAGTTGTGTCAATCCAGCAATATAACTGCAGGATCAGACCAGCACCAAATAATATAAAAGAACCTCAAGTCAAATAAATATGCATACTTTTTTTTTAAATAATAATGAGAAAGGCTGAATCTGAGGAAAAAAAAGTCTTCATGTCCTCTTCTTAATCACTGGATAGTTATTCACCTCTGAAACCACCCTGGTTTGGTTCAGATGCATAGAAAAAATGAAAAGCAACTTGCTCTCTATTCAAAAATGTGAATTTCTTAAATTGTATCATACGATTTAATAAGATCACAAGATTTAATATCACTATATTGGCAGAGGACCAGGAAGCATTCCTTTTAACTTCTTTCAAATGAAAATTTGAAATGAAATGTGTTGATCTTTAAGGTACACTGTAGTAGAGAGAACACATTGCAATGATCTGGATGTTGTACTATTGGCTAAAACAAAAATGAAAGCTTACAGCAGAGATGTACTTTGCATTAGACAAAAATACCAAGAAAAAAAAGGAATTAGATTATGCAAGGCCCAGAACTCAAATCCCAATTCTCCAATCATCATGCTGTGCTCTGATTAGAATCCAAAAAATTGCCTCATTTCATCTTTGCTTCTTCATACTGTTATGCTTAACAGGAAGCCAGCACAGTCACCAAACCAAGATGGGTCAGCTTTAGCTGAGTGCCAGATTGCATTCAAATAGCTCAAAGAGTGTTTCAGTGACCAGCAGTGAGATGTCAGTACCCCCGTCACACCTCCTTGTTCCTAGATATGGCCCAGGTGCTAGAACTGAGCTTGGATTTGGGGTAGGTATTGCATTATTCCAGCTTATCATTTTGTCTGTAACCCTTGGATTTCTGAACCTGTTGTGTCACGTTCTTCACTAGTACCTGTGTGAAATGGAATCATTTTAATTTATCTCAGTTTAAAGCTCTTTCTTGAATTCCTTCAGGCTGCTTTTTGTTCTTCTTTTTTTTAAGAGCACAGAAATCAAGCCGGAACTTTCTGTTCTACTAATTGCAAGATTAAGAAGATACCCATGTATATAAGAAACACAATAATATCAGCATTCATATCGAAAGTTTTAGTGACATGAGACTCTTCCCAAGTAAGGAATATCTCCTTCTATTGTGCATATGGTTTACTAACAGGGATGGACAGAAGATGGTCATATTTGTGTTAATCCAAACAGACATAAAGAAAGAAAAATATTTAAGTGTTTCATTCCATAAGAAAACTTCTGTTCTAGTGCAAAGCCTTCAGAAATAACATGAATCTTTTCACTGATTTTAAGGATTTATAGAGTAGATCCTTACTATTTAATTTTAGACTTTTTACATTCTAGTAGAAAGTACTGAGATAGGATGCTTTTTGTCTGAACTGTGATGGAGTACCTAGAAGGAGAGGATATTTGCCATACTTTGAAAATAGCTTCTTAAAGTACTGTAAGCAAGTTTCTTCTCTGGTTATTGATCTACTTTAAATTAATGTTTTTTGAAATGTACATACTGTGGGAACTGCAAAATTTAATTATCCTGTCTGTGGCCAAATGTTTCTGGTACAGTGGTAGCTTCAGTCCTAAGATGTGCAATATTCAGACCTGGTGGCACAATCAAGCACCCTTTCCAAAACCATTAGCACCATTTTTTTTCTTCTAAAATGAATATGAGCTGCACTAATTTGGAACAGCCAGTCTCCAGTGAAAATCATGAAAAAATATGTCAGAAATCCATGTCTGTCCGTCAGGCATCCTTGGTTAACCTCTGATCTGATCACAGCTAGACCATAGAGTTTTATTTTGTATGAATATTACTAGTATATATAGCATAAATGCACTCAAAGAACTTTTGAGAACAAACTGTATCCCAGTATTTTTCTTTTTATAAACTTTTGAATAGCTATCAAGTAATAATCATACCCAGTCATTTCACTGAGAGGAATTTGAACCAGCTTCTATTTCATGAATTATCCAGTTTTCCAGCTGCATTTCTTTTGACCTAAAGAGCAAAATTGTTTTTCTTTGCTTACGAAGCTGGTTATTTTCATTTAACTCTTCTTTATGAAAAAATGTCCTTGTCTTAAATGTGAGGACAAAGGAAACAATGATCTCTGCAGCCCTAGGGATTTTCTATATGTAGACAGTATATTTAAGTGCCTACTTTTTGATCAAAGTTTATAAGCACTCTTTTCATAGGTTTTTTTGCATTGGGTATTTTTTTCCTTCTAAGTGCAAATTCAAAGAACAGCATATCATTTTTTTTACATTAGCAGTGAACTGCTTTTTAATGCAGTGCAACAAGGCTTTGCTGTTTAATTCACACACCTTGAAGTACCAAAACACTTCACAACTGGACAACTTAGTCCTTCTTGCAGGGCAAAGTCCTTTACTTTTACTGAGCTCCTGATATATTGGTAATGTCAGGCTGTCATGTCATAGAAACTTTTCTCATGGAGAATGACTTCCAGCAAGCATTTCCAGTGCTCCTGGTCAAACCCTGCGCAGCGCTCTGCCATGAATAGCTTCATGGATCCTGCACATTTGTTTCCTGAATTATAGGCTATGCACTGGCCAGCTTCAGATTTCATTTTGGTAAGTTTTTTGTTAAGCAAGGTGGAATTGCCATGACTGTGTGCATTGTTTATAGCTCTTAAAAATACATTAAACACTTATGATTCAATATTGTTATTTTTACTGACATAGGTTTTAATTTAAGCCATTTACACCCTGTAATTTATTCCCATCTGATCTTAGTAGCAATTTCACTATGCAAAACATTGCCATGCCAGTTTATTTTTGAGTATTATGCCTTTGGTGCCTCATTTGAAAATCAGCATTTGAAATACTGAGGATGTACAGAAAGATGCACTAGAATAGTGCTTATTACAGCACATCTGCTTCCTTTCTGAGGAAAGCAGCAGTCTTATGCCAGTGCTTCATATTTGTCAATAGGAAGGTCTTCTGGTTCTCTATACTTCAGGAATATGTAACAGTCAGTTCAGCACATTGAGGCCAATGAGATTTTGAGCATTGGAAGTGGGAGATAAAGTTTTTTTCTGCTGGGGGTGGAAGAAGGTGTCAGTAGAAAATAATCCCCTTGGTTTACAACTTCTTCAATATTGTTATGAAAGGGAGGCTGGTTCCGCAAGGCTTTAGTGACATTGTTCTGTTACTCATCACAGTCTTGCAATTTCTTTCTGAAAGGATATTTAATTAATTGCTGTGTGAAGAGCTGTTGCTTGAACATGGTATGAGGGGAACATGACGGAAAGCTGCATAACTCCTGCTCCTTACAAGATTTTTTAAAGGGCTGCTTGTCGCTTCTCATCAACATCCACTGGATTAAATAGCATCCACAAAGCCTTGTTTTCATTAATCAACATGCATGATTCATCTTGAAAGAACAATGCAAAACAATACGTTCCTGTAATTATAGTGTAACACAAGACCAAAACTTTATATACCGAAAACAATTTTGCTTTACTCAAGTGTTATAAAGCAAAATACATACATGTGAGCAAGCAACCAAGCAAACAGTGAAAACACAGTACCGGAAATAAATGTAAATTCATACAGACACTGTTTTAATGCATTGAAATAGTCATGTCAGTTATTAGATGTAAAAAAAAAATTACATAGGAAGACAAAACTGGATGAAGGCTACTTAGAATCCATTTAATCTATATTTGAGAACCTCTCTTTAAGATGCAACTACCTGTCTCTATTGACCACAAAAGCACATTTAGGATGCAACTTGTACCTTAGGTAGAAAATACATAATGCCTGGGCTAATGATACTGGATTCCATACCTTCAGGCTTCTTAACTATTAACTCCTCTCCTAGACTCTGCTGCTGGCACACTGCTGCTTGTGTCTCAGCTTTCCTGTGCGTAAGGATTGACCCTGATACGGAAAGAAAAAGCCTACAAAAAGCACCATGGAGATGGAGAGTGTGGGTTTTATATAAGTCTGTAAAATGCTGTTATGTCGGTAGGAGGATTCTGGTGGCAAAGACACTGCAAATGAGAGTCCCTTGTTCAAGTACATGCTAGGAATTATATGGTCTCAATAAGAAGCTAAGAGTAAGATTGGAGGAACTGGGAAAACCAATTTCCTAGAAAAAAAAAATCATGTTCCATTATATATTTCTGCTATTGCATTTCTGCATAGCGCAGTCACAGAAAAAAAATCAGAACAAAAGGGAAGCAATACATGATTGTTTATTCCTGCAACAATCAGTCAATCAATAAAAAACCATTTGCATTGTTCTTAAGTAACTTCTAAGTAAACTGAGCAGCTCTGGCATAATTTCAGCATTGTTCTTAAGTAACTTCTAAGTCTCAATATTGTAAACTGAGCAGCTCTGGCATAATTTCAGGTTACCTCTCACAGAGGGTCCAGCCTGTGGTGTTTGCATTCTAGATGTTGCATGTATTTTCACACTAGCTGCAGGCAGAGGTAATCTTGCTGTTATTTCAAGAATTGCCACTTTCAAGATAAAAGTGATTTTAGGTTTCCTTGAAGTTGCCTATTTGGAAAAGATAGATGGAAGTATTCCTTACATCTGACCTATCTTTGAAATTTCAGAATCGAAATCCGTATTTTGCATTTTTCACAGATACCACACTCACAGCAGAGACGATAACTGTGTTTGCATGTACTGGGAGCTGAAATCACTGGGCTCCAGGGACAGATCTGTACACCACTATGCCCTCATGTCAGTGCCACAAACATCCACAGTACTGTCTCTCCAGAGCTCAGGTGCAGGCATAGTCCAAGGATGTTCTGCAGAGTGAACTGTGTTTGTAGTAGATAAATCCAGATTTGAATTATGTGCCTACACCCAGCCAAATATCATAGATTGGTTAGAGTTTGGAGCATTTCTGAGCCTTCCAAAACTTGGAAGCATGCACCTAAGAGCCAGAAGTCAAAGCAGTATGACTATCATCTCCATTCCTTAATTTATTATATTCCTCTAAAACATTCAGTTATATATGTATCCCTCTAAAACTTTCTTTCCTCCCTCTTGTATCTAGAAGTCTTTCCCTCTTGTATCTGGGAGCTATGCTACCTGCTTCTGCAGTATTTGCACTGCTTGGCTCTGGCTATAGGAAGGAAAGCTAAAACCGTATTACCAATATAAGGCTGCTCTCTCTTGGCCCAGAGTAGTCAGATTATATTGCCTGAATCAACATATTCAAAACAGTGGGTACTCTGAGTTGTCTTTTGTGGAAAACCTTTTACTCGTTCTGCACATAGTGACAAATGACATCAGTCTACAGGGCTGCCAACATAGTTTGTATGAGGGCAGATGAAAAAAAAAAAAAAAGTTTGCCCCGTTCCTCTGCTCATTTGTGTGCAAATTCAGTGTACTACAGGAGACAAACAACCTCTAAAGTAGTAATTGTCAGATTTGGGATCCCAGGCTCTGGCATATTGTGGACGATTTTGACCTTCATCTGGCCTATCATAGGTCAACTACTGTCAGAAGCAGACATATTATTCCCATAGCTTCACAGCACTTTGCAGGCAAACAAAAAAAGACATGTTCCTGCCCTAAGGATCTTGCTTCTAAATTGGATACAATAAGCAACAGATGTCAATAAGGAAAAGATGTATATTTATATATATTTATATACATATTTAGTTGGAGGTTGCAGTATAGGAACATCTGCAATAGTGTCAGCAGCTTTCCGGATATTTAC
Organism: Tinamus guttatus; assembly: GCF_000705375.1. The sequence goes on from NW_010586137.1 coordinate 41,275, forward strand.
TGAGCATTCAGTTCACAGGATCAGGCATGTAAATTATAAATGCCTGCAGTTTTTCATAGATGCAAGATAAGTATGATATACAGATACAGCAACAGTCTGCCAAGAGCAAGTATTGGTATCTTTTTTTTTTTTTCCATAATAGTGTCAGTATTGTCATATTTACCTTTAAAAAAAAAAAAAAAAAAAAGATAAACATTGAACTTACCAGGAAATAACATCTTGGTAAATAGCCTGCAAATCTACACACAGCCTTCATTATGGCAATTTGAATAGCCATACTGCAAATAAGTAGTCCCTAGATTTCACTTTGTGGAGCTGAGTATATTATACTATTGCTTTCCTAGCATATTTAATTCTACTACTAGAACAAATTCATTTTGTCTTCAAAAGTCATTTTAAAAACTGAATTCTGAAATAATCAGGAAAAATAGAGGGACTGTGTTTGCTTGACTATTCTTAAATTTATGTGTGCAACTCTTCAACAGAAATATTCAGACAATTTGGAGATAAAAAAGCATCCGGTTGCTTAAACAATAAGTATTATTAAGAATTGTTATCAAAATGAGGGGACTAGAATTTCTAATGAGAAATATGAGCTTGTTTGCTGAAGAATAATTCTACAAATATAGCAATATTTTTCTTCTACAGTGGTTCACTAGCTGTAGTGACATTTCTTCTTCTTTGTTTTTTGATTATTAGAATTATAAATCCCAGGTTTTGCATTATTAGAATTAGGTAGGGGTACAGCCTGTTTCCACAAACCCTGCACAAACTTTCCATCAGTCAAAACCCAAGACTAGAGAAGCTTGCATACTGGGGCTGGTGCCATTTCAGGATTCACATTGACATTTTGTCTATTCTACAAAAAAAGACACACACAGTCTACAAAACTTAGAGAGGAGTTTTAATGAGGATTGCTACAGCTGCAACATTATTTTTAAAAGTCCTGGAGTATTAGAATCCAGGGCAGACTGTACTTAAGATTCACTCAAAAGATTGATGACTCAATTCAGAAAGTTTCAAAAGATCTAAGTACAGTCTTTATGACTAGAAATGCTTGCAGCAAAAGCCGGCAGCTCTTAATTTCTCTGAGTAACTTACTTGCCCTTTAAAGTAGGAATAATACAAATGTGAAGGTGCAGGGAATTTTTTGTCAGACTTCAGAATTAACTGTCTTCTAGAATCTACATCTTCCCTAAAGAAAATACAGAACAAACATTTCAGGTAGTAGCTTCGTTCAACGTATTGAAACAAAGCGCAGACTCTTCCATTAAAAAGCAGCCAGTTTAAATCAGCCCTCATTGGTAAGTGACTAAAAGCTGAATTCAGAGCCCATTAAAGTAAGCGGCAATCTTTCCATTGACTTCAAAGGGTTTTAACTTAGGACTGAAAATCAAAAGCATCCAACATCTGCTGGTGTCTGTTCAGAGGCCAAGATGAAATTAATTATTGTTGTTGGACTGTGTTTTGATTCTGCATTTAGAATAGGCAGGAAAACAAGTCAAAGAGCTCCCAGTGCCAGTAAGGAGGAGAATACTCCAGGAGAAGACCCACTGCTTACACATCTCAGGAAGGGAATGGTCTGTCTCTCCTTCTTCTCCTTACATTCCAGGGACAACTAGCTGAACCCACAAAGTGAGTAATTTAATCCATGTACCATAATATACTATGCCTATGGGTATTTAGAATGCACAAGCTAATAAGTTCCCATATGCTGCTGAAGTGCACCAGAGAAGGAACCATCAGTTTACTACTGGTTGGATTCTGCATATACACTCGAATTACTACATGCCTAAATGTCATGTAGTGTACTACATCAGACACGTATTTTCTTGAACCTCTGAGGTTTATAACCATTTTCAGATAATATTTTCATACTTCCTTCTGATATGTCATCCTCTGGGGTCCAACTTTAGTTATTCCAAACACCCCTGAATGTAGAAGATTTTTTTGCCTTTTTTTTTTTTTTTTTTGCTTTTTTTTTGTAGCAGCCTATCAACATAAACCTATAAACCTCAACTTTTTGTACCCTAGTAGCTGTCCTAGTTAGTGTCTAAAAATACCTGAGAATTTAAGATTTGGAAGTCCAAGGATACTGCCAAGAAATCATCTCTATCTATAATGATCCTTTGGATATATCCAATGGGATATAGGAAGGAATTCACATCCAGAATGCTAATTAACAATGTAGATGTGTAAAGAGTAAAGCTGTTTTAGGGCAGAAAGGGACATACAAACAACTGCTAACATATCATCAGCCACATACTATCCAGACAGCAAAAATAATTTTGTAGTTTCACCTAAAAAAAAAAAGAGATACACAACCTTTCTTTATATACACCCATCTAGCTACCAGGTAATTAGAATCTGGAGAATGTTTAATAGAACCTAAAATATTTGCAGCAGTAACGATTTCAATTCCTACATGGATGTGGGATTGCAACAGTGGGAAATCAACCAGTTAGTGAATACCAAGCAACATGAGAAGCATTTCCAATAATAAACACAATTAGCAATGTAGATGAGAAATCTATCTGATTTATGGGCTGCATATGCAATTATAACACATTCATAAAATGTTACCCACAGAGCAATCCAATACATTTGTTTATTCGTGCTCCCAGATTAAGAAAGTAATGTTGTCAACCAACCAATTGTGGGCATTACAGATTCAAGATTAATTACCATCTGCATGGGACAGATGTTAAATCTTCAATTTCACAGCAAGGCATCTATAGCTTATTTCCCAGGGAGTGCTTCTTTCTATGATCAATAAATGTATCAGCCTAGCTGTTCATCTTGCCACAAAGGTCAGAGGAATGACAGAAGTACATCTGTTTTTGTGTCAAATAAGGGCTGAGGAGATGAATCCCATCCAAGCAGATAAACAACCCTGCTACAATTGTCCTTCAGTCTACTCAGCTACTGATGATGATGAAGTTTTAAGCATTTGGGAATTTGTAAGCCTTAGCACATTAAAAAAAAAAAGAGAGAGAGAGAGAAAGGCAACGTTTTACAGGCTCTCAAACTCGAATTTATATCCAAAGTTTTTCTGCACTAAGCCTGATTCCCCTCTGCAACTTCAATTGATTCAATGGCTGCCAGTTTACATAACATCTGATTCTGAGACTGTACTCTTTTTTCTCTATATTATTTCACTTCATATAAGTATAAAGTATGTAAGTATAAAGTAAGAAGATGAATAATCTAATTAGCTGTCATGTTAGTGATTGAAGAGTGTATTTTTTGAAAAAGATGTAATAAATACCACACTAAATGCACTGTTGCTTCACAGCACAACATACAGAAACCTCCTTAAATTAGGATTGGACACAGAGTATTCTGACACAGCAATTTCTCTTTACCTAACCATGTGAGTCTCTCTACTCCTTAGATAGTGCCCTGCAACCTCGAGAACGTGACTTGGTGTAACCTGGGTCACCCATGACTGATCTGAACTGTCTGCTCTGCAAAGAAGGGAGCTGTAATGTAACCCTGGTCCAACATGCACAGGTAGCTGCTTCTGTTAGTTTAAGTGCCCTAGGTATGTCCAAAGAGACAGAATCAAGCTGCAAATGCCTCTCTCTGATGAAGTGGCAGCTTTGCTCACTGTGTGCATATGAGATGGGTTGTCTAGTTATTCAATTCCAAGGAAATTCCGTCCCAAGAAAAGAACTTTATCTGCATTTTCCACCAGGAGTGCCCTAACCAGCATGGAGCACAAATGCCTTCCCTCCTGCTGATGCCTAGACCTGACCTGGCTTCAGGACAATCACCAGCACATCACCACATGCCATCCCATAAAACATGTTCCCAGTGAGCGATGGCTGTATTTTTCCCAAGGAACTGGAGATGGCAAATATTTCTGCCTGGCTTCTTGAACTCTCAGAAATAGATTAAACTGGATCTCTTTGTGAAGATGGAGAGAAGTAGTAAAGACCTCCTGCAGAGACAACTGAATAAGGCATTCAAATGCTTGTGTCCTATCAGGCTGCATGAATTTTCCTGGATGAGAATCTGTAAATAAAATTTCTATGAGGCAACACCTACGTTAGGCAGGAGAAAAGCAGACATGGGTTTGGGTTGAATTTCAAGTTCTACATGACAATCTAGGTGCAATAAAAAATAAATTGTGTGGTATTTAGCATTTTCTTTAAAAAGGGATGTTAACAAGTGCTAAACTGTAATGTCACATTGTATAAAGGCAGAATTAGGATTGCACAGCTAAATTTTACTTTAAATTATCATAACTAGTCATTTTATCTAGACAAACTGCCAGCACTGGTGCTAGATATATATCCTGATCTTACAAAGGAAGAACAATGTAGATTCAGTAATTTGTCTAATCATTTCAGCTAGTACTCCCAAGTCTACTACCAGGGAATTAACTTCAAATAGTAGTTCCCTCTTCATTTTTAAGGGTATTTCATGCCACTTACGGTGACTCTGATGAAAAGCTTACTCTGCACCGAAGACAAACATGCTGCTCTCTTGAGATGTTCTGTCTCTTGGACAGCATGTTCGGGACTGTCCACGAATCTGGTTTATGCTGTACCTCTTTATCTAATCTCATTGTCAGTGCTCTCTACAGAGACAGGTACACAGCTGTATGGCTGGAGATCCATGTAAGAGGAACTCGTTGACTTTGAACCTTCGTTCTTTCCGTTATACCTTTTTGGTGCGAGAAGAATAAACAAGGCTCTGAATCATTTTACACAATATGTAGAGAACTTGAAAACTCACTTAAGCTCTCAGCCATGAACCTCAGGAAAGCCAACCCTGCCCTGTAAATAAAGTTTCCATTAGGAATAAGCTTCTTGTAGCTGCTATTGTTGCAGTAACATTTTAAATGGGGAAAAGAAACTCAAAAGCTAACACTGCTATTAAAGACCTGAGGGGATTGGTGAGAATTTCTGTTGTTGCTTGAGAAAGTTAAGTAGAAGAGAGGAAAGAGGCACTGACGCTATTCTAAAGAAGGGGGAGTCAGAACAAGGCCGAGGACTGACCAGGTTACAAAGATCTACGAAGTTCTCATGCAGAGCCAGAAGCTGTGACAAAGCAAATTCGTACACACAACAAAGGGAATTTTGATTCTGGAATGGGAACTAAGATTGATGCCATTGTTGTTTTTTTTTCAGCAGACAGAAAACATTATAAAAAAGCAGTAATATTTTCCTGTCACCAAACTCCAGATTTATTTTGCGTTTTTGTTTGGCTATTGTACATACGCTCCAGAAAGCAGTTTTATCAGAGTTGTATCCAGCAGTGCCCAGGGTGGATACCTGGTGGAATTGGCAGTGGTGATTTTTTTTCACCAGGCGCTAAGCCTAGAATTTCTGCAGTGAGTATCTGGTTTTATCCAGCTGAAGATGTGTTGCTTGGCAGAAAAGAATTAAAAATGCAGAGAGAAAAGAAAAGCACAGGGGGGAAACAAGATTCTACAACTTAGCAGTCAGTACTGACTTTGGGATAAAGCAGTTTGGAGCTTTAATGCTGAATAAGAGAGAAAGGAAGGCAGCATGGTTTGTACCACAACAGCACTCATCTGCAGCAGCCTTTCTTGGATTCTGGTTTGTTTCTGGAGCTGCTTCAGTATACTATACATTTACCAAATATATAACAAAAGGAAGGAGAGTGCCTTCCATGCACAGAACCCAGACTATGGAAGTAGGAGATTTTACATACTCCCCACTGCACTATCTACTGTCTAGCTCTAGACTTTTTTTTTTTTTTTCAGGAAGCACAGTAGTTTCCTTGAATTGTTATTGAAATACATAGTTTTATTTTTCATTCTCTTGATATCTTCTGTTTTTTTTTTGTTTGTTTGTTTTTGTTTTGTTTTGTTTTGTTTTCTGGTGTGTCTTACAATTTCTAGCTTGCTTTCGTGATTTAATCCTTATGAAAATATGCAATCACAAGGAGAATAAAATAGTGGATGGGTAACGACAAGCTAGAAGTGATAATATGGACCAAAACCAGTAAATGGAGTTTACTATACATAATTGTTTTCGTTCTAAAGTATATTCACAGCAAAGTCCTATTGATTATTTTTTTACATGTCTCTCTGACGTCATAACAGATCTTCCCAAACATGAAGATATTGTATGGATGTTTTCCTCCCAGACTGAGGTGAGATATCCCATGCAATACAGAAGGAAGAACAACTGTGCTGCACAATGTTGGCACTACTAGAGCTGTAGGACAGAGGAACTTAGTCTAGCCCACAGCAAATACTGGAGAAGAGAAGAACTAGGAACCACTACTGGATTTTTTTTTGTGTGTGTGTGTAGTGTTTTCAAATATTTTATGTGCCATAGAAGTGGTTCAGAATCTGTATTTTATCCAAACATTTAATCCAAGGGACTATATTTGCTGAGAAATTAGCCCTAGACTTCACCACTGTCACAGACCAGGAATAGATGTCTTTCTTTCTCTGCAAACCAAGCCCCTTTTCCCCATCATCCAAAGCACATACTTGAGATAAAAGATAATATTTCATACTTCTAGAGTAATGCTCTACATAAACTGTGTTTCATTCTAAGTCTTGATTCTACAGCAGTACAAGTGGAATGATTCTTTGTTTGCATGTCATTTTTCGTAATCTCTGTTCTTCATGTCCAAGTCTTTTTTTTTTTTTTTCCCCTATTTCTGAAGTAGCACAGTGAACCATCCATCTTAACTGGGAGAACTAAAAGGTTTGCCCTCAGTAGGGGAAGGATCAACTTAGGGAGCATTTAAGTATGCTGGACACATACAAGCCAATATGACCTGATAATGATGCACCCGCAAATGCTGAAAGAGCTGGACAATGTCATGTTGTGACCACACTCAATTATCTTTGAAAGTAACGGCAATCAAATGAGGTTTGTGAAAACTAAAAAACAGGATCTGAAGAACTACTGTCAGTCAGATCCACCTTGATTCCGGAGCAAATATTCCTGCAAGCCATTTCTATGTACAGAAACAATGAGAAGGTGATTTGGAGTAGTTAGCATGGCTTTACTCATAGCCAATGAGTAAAAATCATACTCAATGAAACCTATTGCACCTTTTACATTGAAACAGCTAGGTCAGAGGATAAGGAGAGGGCAGGGGCCATTGTTTATGGTGACTGAGGCTTCCAACACTGTCTCCCATAACATCCTTCTCAGTAGTATCCATGAAAAGAATAAGAGACAATGGGCCCAAACTGAGGTATGGGAAAATCCATTAAAAAGTAAGAAAACTCTTTTACTGTGAGGAATGGTTGGACTCTGAAGCAGGTTACCCAGGGTGGTTACTGTAGAGTCTCCATCCTTGGGGATACTCACGACTCAAATGCACAAAGCTCTGAGCAACTTGCTCTAGATGACCCTGCTTTGAGCAGGGTAGGTGGACCAGATGATCATCGGAGGTCCCTTTCAACCTCCACCGTTCTGCATTCTGTGATAAATACAACTGTTAGATCCATTATCATTCACAATAAGAAATACTTAGAAGAACAGACTCACTAGATCTTTTTCTTCTATATAATTATTTCTCTCATCCTGGTATCAGTAGCATCAGGACTCTGGGCTTATTTTTCCATTGCATGGAAGACTCTCCTTTTTTATCTGCTGATAGCAGTTCCTGCTTTAGCCATCTCTTCTTGTATTTCCCTATACCGACAGCAATATCTCTACTTCTGCTGCTGTGTTTTGCCTCAAATGTGGATAAGAAATGACTCATAACATTAATCTGCCTTGCAGACTAATAAAGAGCAATGCTGTACCAGAATACCAGGTGGAGAGCTTGTACCACATAATGAGACAGCAAAGACACTGGAGCAGGAACACTGTGATATCAAAATGACATGTTTTTGCAAAGCGTATCAACATCAGACAGATACCAATAATCACAGGTAATGAAACCCTGCGGGTACCGGGCCGGAGTCCTCACCGTGCAATAACGCTGCAGCCCGCAAAGGGGCACCCGGGTGCTTCCTTTAAAGCCATTTTCCTCCAGTGCTTTCTGCTGTGTATTTCTGCAGACACTTAAACTTCAGAAGTTTCCAGACAAAAGTTTCCTCTCACCACGACACCATTCCCAAGCCTCAATGAAATCCTAGCCTATCAAAAAAAAAAAGGAAAAAAAAAACCTTCAAATCAGCGGAGTTCATTTGAATATACATTTAATTAATCTCTCTTCATTTATCACTGTGACAACTGTGATACAAAAGTAATTTATGGGTGCTGCTTCTTTCCAACCCCCTCAACACTTTTTCGACTAATGAAACTGAGGCCAGCAACAACATTAAAAAAGCAGCCTCCAAGGAAAATTGCCAAGTGCTTATTTGGCCAGAATGTTTGTTATAAAAATAACATTACACATGCACAAATTATTATCAGTTAGATGCTGCTTGAATTTGCTCCAGTCCTCATGGTCTACAGCCTTCTGAATCCCTTTGCTCTTATGTTTATGGATACATAAACATTGCATTTTTGCCCCTTTCCACTGCTGGAAAGGGAATTAGGTATGATTCAGCTTTTTCAATAACCCCACCACATTCCCATTTTGCCTAGTAAAGTGCACTTAACATCTGTACACCAGTCCTTTTTCCGGTAAAATCTACTCGATGTCTGTGACATTGAAGAAATAAAGAAGGGAGGGGACCAGTGTTGAAGCAACCATGATGTGAATGTTATACCCAGCTGGTACTAAGTCTGAAATTAAAATGGCTTTGTAGCGGTTGTAAAGCATTAAAAAATGCATAATTAATACATGGCTGTGATTTCCGTGTCATACATTTGCCAGACCACTCCTTTAGCTGGCTAATGGTCTCTGAGAAAGCAGCTCTGAGCAGCTCTGCTCTATTGCTAAGAGGGGAAAATGGCAAAAATCTGATTAACTCAGTCAACAGAGGGAACAGCATTACTGCAAAGCAATGGACTCGTGTTCCTACATGAGCGGACCAGTGATATTCTGACTGAATGAGGACATCCTACTTTCCGGACATCAAAGGCATTTCTCATGTACAATTAACCTTTGCTATGGGTCTACCACTCAGTTAATAAAAGAGGATTCTCTTCTTTTCATATTAAAGCCTAATATTGTATCTAAAATGAAAGCATCTGATATACACACTTATACAGGTCTGACATGACTTTACAGCACTAAAATACATATCACATTTCCAACACTTATCATCCATTATGGCAAGCAGCAATAGTTTTGGCTCATATTGTCAGCTGTTGGTGGAGAATAAGTCACAGGCAGTATGATTTAAGTCATTTTCATTTGGATTGATGTGTTCCCATCTACTGCTAGAAGACTGAACAAGCAGCACTGGGATATTACCTGAGGAACATGAAATAAAACTGATGAATTTTATATCTTTGATGAATTTTATATCTTTGTTTTTTTTAAAAAAAAAAATGGTAATGTTCACTGTTTTCTCTTTCTTTTGCAGACTAAAGTAGTAGTGATTGTAAGGCTGTATGGGACCTGCAGCACTGTTATGCTTGGACACGGGTTTGGGCCATTTTTTACCACCTGAACTTGTATTAAGCCATTCCACATACGCTTACTTAAACTCTTGCTGCAGTGAGATATGAAGTGTCATGAGACTCAGCTGTAAAATAATAGCACACAAACACATTTGTATCTTGATATGTCTGGTCCAAAAGAAAGATTTATTATGTCCTATCCATTTACTACACACGGCAGTCAGAGTCGTAATTGGCTAGGAAGGCAAGATTTGATTTAGGATGGTGATATTATCAGCTTGGGTTTTAGCTAATCAGGCATAAGTGGTCCATACTGCAATATATCTCCCTATGTTACGGTCTGCCCTAGGTAAACTGCATGCTGCAGTTTAATCTATGTATGCCTGCCTTTATGCCATGTTCAGTGACAGAATACAGACACGTTTTTGATCACCCTCCATATTTATAAGACAGAAGAATGATATTTCTCAGAGGCTTAACCTAAACTATAAACATTTCCAAATCAATAATGATTGTTAAGAGGATTACAGCTTCCATTTAACTCACTAAGACATTGGACGGATTACAATGATCAAAGCTAAATATCCTTTGGCATGAGGCTAAGGTCTCTTATTCTGTACTTGCTATAGCCTAATGCAGGAGAATCAAAGAATTAGATGAGAAATGAGCATTTATGAAGTAAGTAATTAGAAGTATGGTTTATGGCCAATAATCATTAAATGACTGTATTTTTAGATATATGTGATGAATCATATTAGCAGAATGAAGTGCAATAAAAGTAATGAATGCCTAATTCTTTTATGGAAATGAACAATGATATTTTCAAACAGAATCCTAATTACATAATTTTGCATGAGATGTTTTCTTGTTTTTCTGAAGTCAGACCTGTGAACATTTTTAGACTGTATCCTCAATAGCTTTTTTTTTTCATTTTTTTTCTTTTTTCTTTTTTCCTAAGAGGCTAGACGGCTAGATGGCACAGAGACAGAGATTTATGTAGAGTTTTTTCTCTAACACATTACTGCAATGATCTGGACCCCTCTCAGATCAGTAACAGTCATACATTAATAACATTATCTAGTGGCTTTTTAAAGTCAGTTTCCCAATTTATTTTCTAGTGGACATTTGTGTGTATGACGGAACTACCAACAGCATGGACACCTTTGCTGGAAATACAACATTTCTAGAAGTTGATGCTTGAGGCATCCTGGCAAGATGCAAGGGCAAGAAGGCAGTGAACTCAATAATCACAGTGTCTGGTAGCAACGACTTAACTGTCTGGTAAGTAGCGAAGATTGTGTCTGTTGAATGAAAACAAACATTGAACCAGACTTAGGAAATGGAATTTCTGGATAGTTGCTACCTCCTCCTATTAAATAATCTCATATTATCATTTAAAGTTAAAACTACAGCTACCTCCTTGCTGCTGCAGAAGCCCTGGATCATCCACAGTTCTGTAGACACTAGTGGTTAAGGTTATGGCCATGGACGCTGGAGATAAAAGTCCAGAATTCCTTGCTCTGATGTGAACTGCTCATGACAAGCCAATTAGTCTCTCAGACTCCTTTAATCTTATGTGGCAGCGGCGCCCCATGGGGTGTTCGGGTTACCCAGTCTTCCAGTTCAAGAACTGTGTGTAATGTTCCACAGCTCCTGCAGGCCCAATATCCATGGTTCCTGGGCACAGGAGCAGAGTATACAAAGGAGATCAGCATGGAAGTGTTCTCAGGTCCCAAAATTTAGAGCTACCCACAAAGCTGCGGCTTTTCATTACTACCATGGAAAAAAAAAAAAAAAAAAAAAAAAAGACTTTCCTATTATGCTGTTGTAAAGATTAAGACACTCAGATACCAGGGAAGGGAACTCAGAGAGCTCATCTCACACACTAAAAAAAAATCAGTTTTGTAAAATATTTTAGAGAGTTACCAATGTTACGAATGGCATTTGCAGACACAACATGTGTTCTATGTTGAGAGACACGGTTTGGGCTACATAGAGCCTGCTATCATGCTTACAAAGATGATGCCAATCTGTTAGGTTCCTTTAGTGTCTTTTGGAATCACTGAATTACAGGTCTCTTTCACCACAAGTCTTCATTTCATAAGAAAAAAACTCTAAACATGTTGCCTGCTCTAAACAGCAAAAAGACTGTGTAACTCTGAAGCAGTACCCAGAGCATTTTAGTAGAATAACAGACATCTTACTGGCATCCTGAGAGAGAAAGGAATGTGAGGTTATTTGGTAAAATCAATATTTTAATGTACTAGGAACAGCAAGTTTTGGAGAAAATCTCAAATAAGCCTTAAAGGTCTCTCTGTTTATAAAAGCTAAGTAAAGCTTTGTGTTTTCCTTGACCACCTTTCATCAGGATCCAGGCTGCTGTGATGTTTCAGGCTTTAAAGGAATGTGAGAGTGTTTATTCTTTCCACTTTTTGCTCTTTCAACAAAAACTAATATGTAAAAAAGGTTCATGGGCTGTGAGTGAAAGACGACACTGAGCCTTGTGTTGCTCTAAGAAGAAGACACATTTAAAGCTACTTATCTTCAGACACTGATATTTTCAGAAAAATGCCCCTGGCTAGTGGGTTTCTTGCAAGTCCCAGTTTAATTCTTCTCATAGAAAGTGAACTTTGAAAGTCACTCTGCTACTGGGAAAAGGATATTGAAAGCAATAGCTAGATTACTGTGTGTTGCAGGGCAAAAGGGGTCCAGAGGGAGAGCTAGAGAAAAAAGATACCAGCAAAAGTCAGTGAAAAACGGTACCTTTCTAATAATGTTTACCAGATATCACTGTTCTGCCTTATTTTTTCAGTTCTTCTCCATAAAATGCTCTTCTTAAGTGAATGTTGGGACGTATGCAACAAAAAATCAACACAATTTTAAAGATTGCTTAAAAAAGGAAATGAATAAGAAATATTTGCAGCTCTCAAAGGAATGCTCCAAGGGAGCAACTGGCTTTTCTATTCAGGACATGCAATAGATGGCCCATTAATAGGCTCTCACAGGGCCAAAGATTAGCCATGTTCTTTTAACTGTAAGATTATGCTCCTAAACTTGTGGAGGATTCTTTACTGGGCTATGAAATAAACCACTCTAGTAAATGAGATATTTGCTAGTGACTGTGCTGATATTTAAACTAGGACTGTAACTTTGGTTATTTTTATTACCTCTTTTAATTTGCATGGAGAAAGATGTACATTAATAGCTGTAAGATAGCACAACATTAGGTGTTGTTTCAGGTAGGAAGTCTGCCATTTGTGACTTTAATTAAGTGGGCAAAGACAAATCAGCTCCCAGACTTCCTATCCAGCAATGGTGAGAACAAATTTTGCATCTACAATCCACAGTAACAAGATGATCCAGCTCTACTTCTGACTGTGACCAAAATGGAGTTATGCAATTTTGAAACAGAATGTAAAATAAAACAAAGCAAAGTTCCAAATATTCCGAGTTTGTAATTAGGCTGTGGTTGAGAATCTTGTCCTGTAACAAATATGACCTAAATGTTTTAAAGCCTGCAGTGTACTCGGACAATGATCTCTATACTCTTGTCCCCTACTATATATGCCTGGCTAACACGCACCCTTGCTGAAGGCTCCAGTTGCTGTAACAAATTCATTAAGCCATCGTTTTCACGTGCATCAATAGACTGGTTGATATTAGTGCATATGAAACAACATTGAATCCTGCCCCTGAGCAAACCATGGAGTTCCTACCCATGCCCACCCTAAGGCTGTAGAATGAATGGCTCCTCCTTCTCATAACTGAACTTTGGTTCCTGTTGAGTCATTTACAGCACCGCATAACAGGATCTATTGTCTCTTATTGCATGCATGATGTACAGCCATTTCATCAAAATTTTGATGTGGCCATCAATCAATGTGCTGTAGGCAGCAAAAGTTTCAATATATAAACAAGCGTTGTTTATAGTGGTTCTGCATCACATTTAGTGTTTTTAAGCGTATTGGTTCTCTGGGTAGCCCTGTTATCTAGGATACATCCATCTCCTCCTTTTCCCTTTCTCCCTTCATCAAAAAAGTTTAAGATAGGATTGGCTTTGATGCTGAACATTTGTTCAAAGGAACTGATGTGAAGACCACAAACGAAATCTGTCATGCCCCACCTGCAGCTTCATCAAATGTGAGGTGGTCTAATTTGCCAAGTTTCCTAGAGATGTCAGGAACAGCTGCTACACATTTATGGCTTATAAAGGGCCTTTAATCAAAGCAATGTGGACTCTTGGGGGCTAGCAGCAATAGCAGGGAAAGACTGAACTCACTAGGCCCTTATTTATTAGTGTTAGGTTAATAGGTTTTTGAAAAATAATATCTGGCTGCTGTAGCTGGAAAGGTTGACAGGATTAGGTATAAGTACTGCAAAGGTTGTACAATAAATATTTGGAAAGAAAGCCAACAAAGATGTAGCTTCTGAAACATAAATGATGCAAAGATAAATGTCAATAGCAGCACAATATTAAGAAAGAGATTTAATATCAAATGTCTGTAGGAGGAAAACCAGATAATGAAAGCATTGAGGTTGTGCATAAGTTCTTTCTATACAAGGCAGTTAGAAGAAAGGGACACAATCAGTTATAACACAAAAACAACAACAACAACAACAACAACAGAGTTGCAAGCTTGTTCAACAAAGTAAATCTGATAATGATCATTATTAAAAAACATTGTCTCTGAGATGGACTGAGTAACAGGCAGTAGCTTTCATGTAGAACTTAAGTCTTCCCTTTCCTTGGAAAATTTCAATACAAGTCTCTTGTTCTGTTAATACTTCTATTTTCAATGGAAAAATTCTGCTCAGAAGCTAAATGCCTAGATGAACCAGAGGAAGCAGACTTTGGTTTTCTGGGAAAAACAGCAAACAAATTGGGGAAGATGATAGGTTCCCATGAATATACATATGAATACATGAATATCCAGCCCCCAGTATAGAAGACAAAGCTTATATGTGAAGGATATGCAGGCTGACATAAATCATCATCTCACAGTTCAGCAAGTGGCTGCAGGCAAAACCGGTGATACGAGGCTGAGGCCAAGATGTACTGTGAAGGTAAAAGCTTGTCTCTAAAGTGTTACATTAGCTGCAGGTTTGAAAAATAAAAAGCTTATCTATGTCAGCTATGATCTAATTATGATCTGATAGTTAGATGGAGGGCACTTTCATTATTAAAAATAAAAGAGCTAAGTGTATCTGGCTGGTTGCTTTTATCTAGGTGATGGATTATTCTCATGGGTGACTGCAGAGGTCAGGGATCATAGGCCAATCATCACAGGATGACTGTGTCCCAGCAAAAGACTAATGAGCATCTGTACACATAATCACTAGTCTGATTTGAATCAGTCATAAAAAGGAACCACAAAATTTATAGGGACCAAAAATCAACAAACTGGGGCTTAAGTGAGGGTACTTCAAGCACTTGCTTGCAGGAAAGGAAGTCTCTTCAAGACAAGACTTCTTGCATCCCTTGAAGAAATCAGTACGCTCAGACACCTCTCTGAAGTACCTGTACACAAATGCACACATGGGGAATAAACCGGAGGAATATGTGCAGTTGCTAGGCTATGAGCAGCATGTCTCACTAAGACATGGTGGCAAAACTCGCATGACAGGAATGCTGACATGGATGGATACAGGCTCTTTAGGAAGGAAAGGTCAGGAAGGTGAGGAGCTGGAATGTACTGAGCTCTGCCTAGGGTTGGGCTATGGGCTAGCTGAGTGCTTATGGATAAGGATTAAGAGGTGAACTAACAAGGTTGACGCTGGAAGGACAATACAGCAGGACACAAGCAATTCAAAAGGCTTTTGGAGCACATTAACGGCAACTTCCTGACACAGATTTCAGAGTCTCTGCTGGACCTCATACTTGCAAACAAAGAAAAGCTCTTTAGAGATTTGTAGAGGGAGCTTGATTCAACTGAGTCTAGCAGAAGGCAGTGCCAAGCCCAAACCTGTCTGATTCCACACGCGGGAGCTCTGGAATTACTTACTTGATAAAAAAGGCCCAGTGCTGAGAGTATTTTCAGGAAAGTAACCAGTGAGAAGACCTGCCAACAGTTGAAAGAAGAGCTGGATATAGGCAGCAAGGTTAATCATCTGGCAAGCCAAACTGTCCACCTGTTGGCAATGTTGTTGAAGGTGAGTTCTTCTAATCCCTAATCCCTAGCAGTATAGGCTTCATCTTTGAATCTGCCAGTGGAGCACGGTGCCACAGGGAAAGTGTCCTGGCATCTTCTGATCTAACAGGCTCCTTCTCCCCACTGAACTCCAAGGTGCTGCTCAGCAGAAGCCTGCTGCCTGCAAATGCTGCCAGCCTGGGATTGAAGGCAGCTCTACCACCTCTCACCTGAAGCAGCCAAAAGACACAAGTACTTTTGTGAGCTGAAGCAGCAGCTATTCAGACTGCCTCTCTGTTCCTCTGCTGACCAGCTGGAAGCAGGAGATCAGCAGCATGCACAGAAGCTTCCCAGATGCAGACCTGTCCTTCTGGAACAGCAAGCTGAAAGTTAAGGGACCCAGTAATACAAAGTAGAGCTTTTTCTCCCACAATAGGTAAAGCGCAGCTTCGAATACTGGGCACAGGAAACAACACCTTGCCCTCCTGGCCTTGCACTCGTTGAATGGCGCTCCCTCCCCAGCACATCTCCCGGCTGCTCCCTGCAGAGCTCCCTTTCTCATCTGAAGGCTCGATCTTTGCCAGCTCTGTACTAGTTTCAATCCTGAGCTCCTCCTCTGAAAGTTTTATAAAGAAGCCCAGGAAGGACAGCAGAATAGCTAGCAGACATATCAGAAAGCACTCCAGGGTGTTCACTGCCTGTGGGGCAAAAGGCCCCTTTTTTCAGACACTTCTGAGGCACACAGACCTTTTCCCTTCCAGCAAGGCGTTCCTACCTGCTAGTGTGGGAGAGTCAAGTCCTGCCTATGCTATATTTCAGTCACCTTATTCTGACTGTTGACATTACTCTGGTTTAACTCCAGGACTGTCCTGTTCACATCCGTTAACAGTCTGGAGTTATCCTCTAATTTATGAGTGTTATTTTTTTTTCTTTCTTTTTTTCTTTAGTTTATCTTTAAAGATAATTTCCTGCCTTTTTTTTTTCCTCCAGATTTTTCTTCCCAGACATGTTCAAACAGCTGTTTTACTTATTTACTTCTCCTCTCCCAGCACAGGATCTCCACATACTTTTAGCCAAGACTCCATTCCTTGACAGTAGCTCATAACAACACCATACTCTTATAAATAGGCTGTCATTTGTTTTCTCTCATATGAGAAGGAGAAGCTGGGGAATAAAGTACAGTTTAGACCTGGGATTTGCCCATCTGAAAGGACCAGTGCATCCTGTTATGCACCATATGTTTTACACCAAAAATGAAAAGGCCTCCTAAATTTAACTTTTAACCTCTGGATGAGAATGCACACTCCCAAATTTAGCAATCTGGAGAAGGTAAGCTAAGGGTCTTTTTTGATTAAAATTAAAAAAAAAAAAAAAATCAGCACCCACTGTGGCAGGGTGTCTTTCTGGAAGTGATGCTGTGGAGTTGTAAAGCAGAGATACACACTCTATGTTGTGCTGAGGAGTAGTCCCACTTCCCTGCTTCCAAAACAGGAAAAAAAAAAAAAAAAAAAAAGGGGCTCTAATCTCCTGTACGCTAGAGAATCCATTAGCGAACCAAAGAAACAGATCTGGTCCTTTCAATACTGTACAATTTTATACAAACATTGTCTGTAGCTGTGGACTTCCCGGAGTAGATCTGAGGTGGCAAAGGTGCTCTGAGTTTAGAGCTCTGTTCATCAGGTGCAAGGAATGACTGCCAGCTCCATCCACCGCCCCTGGCTCCAGAGACCTGCAGGAAAGGTCCCAGAAGTCACAGGGAGGGACCTGATGCTGCCTCCCTTGTTTGATGGATGTCTCAACCACTCCCGAAATGGGTCAAAAGAAGCTTCCAGAAGCCCCCAACCTGTGGTCCCTCTCTCCTGCTTCCTCAAGTTGTTCAGTAACACAACACAAGGTCCACCTGGGTTTCTCACACAGCCCCATAGGTTTGTGCAGAAAATCTTGCTGTCAAGAACCTAATGCCCACAAAAGAGGCAGAGGAGTCCTAAAACTTCATTTGAATAAATGGAGACTCCACTGGGGCATACCCCTATGGGGTCTCTCAAATTGCTGGAGGACGCTGCCTCCTTTTACCCTAATTTCCTGACAGAGGTACCCCCTCTTCTTTTCCCCATTGGCCAAGGTACTCAGAAGTTACAGACTTCCCACTGGCCTACTGTGAATTCTCAGCCTCCCTCCTGTTCTCACCTGAGGTCAGCTGACTTCTTTGTCCCACTCATCAGCCAAAGACTGTGGAGCAATTCCCTCATTTGCAAAGGCACCAACTTCTTGTCAGTTGTTCCTTTGTCCTGCTCATCAACCCAAGACTGTGGGCAACTCCCTTATTTGTAGAGACATCAAGTTGTTTGTTCTGCCCAGCTTAGGCAGGTATAGTTGTCAGAGGACCATCTTTGCAGAGCATCCCTAGCATTAAATTGGTGTTTATGCAGGAACCTGAAGTGTCTTTTCACCTTAATCCACACCGAGGGGAGGTCTCCCCTTTCAGAGGGAGTTGACACCACGGTTCCCCTCTCATAGGTGGGAGATGATACCAGGGAGTTTAGGCAACCTCATCTTTCAAAGCCAACTAGCATCATTATCTGCCTTTTAGAGTCTCTCTTCAGGGCTAAATATGCACAACCAGACAGTCCACCATAAGACTGAGTCTGAAAAAAAAATGTTAAAGGCAGCCCAGATAGTGAAAGGTTTGTGCAGATGTGTCCTGCAAAACTGATTAAATGGAGGGCAGGCAGCTTTTTGAAACTTGCTCTCACAGAAAATACAAAAATATAGCAGAGCAGGCTAAGTACTGTCTGTTCTTCTTGTCTGTACCCCGGTCAGGTTTTCTCATTTCACTTATGGTCAATGCAGTGACAGCACAAGTCATTTAGACTCCTTTTGACAAAGTATAGTTGACAGGAATGATATAATTCTCTGAATTCTCCGTAACGTTTAACCTCATATATTGGGATTTGTTGCATCACATTAACAGTAAAACTTTTAGAAAGTCCTTTGGTATTTTCTTTATTTTATTTTTCTTCATGGTGCAAGGGCACATTTTGCATATCTTCTAAATTATGGAAAAAATCAAGAATTGGGGTCAAATAGAGAAAAAATAGGTGACTTTTTTTTTTTTTTTTACTGTACATTTAGATTCCAGATTAGGAAACTTGCTGTTTAGAAAGCCTAAAAATTTATGTTCCGTCCCCATCTTGCCTTACCATCTTGTTGTAACTGTGTCACATAATTTCTATATATCTGTATTCTCTCATCCCTAAAACAGATATGGCAATACTTATTTCCTTTGCAGAAACATTATGTGGTATGAACAGTTAATATTATGAAAGTGTCTTGAAGTCATAGAACAAAGATTCTCTTTCAAAACACTATTATTCTCTAAAAGTTTTTTATTTCCCAGGAAGGAACTTGATCTTCTAGCTTTTCCTCTTTCCTCCTCCTGGTCTTTACCCTTCTTACTATTAATAAACTTGCATGAACAAATTTTAAAATTCATTACTAGAAAAGAAGTCCATCATTTTTCAATGCCACAATCTGGCATTGAATGCACACTAGGATCACGGGATAATTCAGGTTGGAAGCACCTCAGGAACATCTATCTAGTCAAGTCTCTGCACCATGGCCCTGAGCGCACCCTTTCCTCGGGGATGTCTGACCTAGGCATGAGTCACTGGTCTGTGCCCTGACAGCCACCTCAACAAATAACTTGTTTATTCCATACATCTTCTAGATAGGCCAACATTTTTGTGTAGCAAGTAGGCCCCATAATTATAAATTTGGTCTTTTTTTTTTTTTTTTTTGAATGGCACACTATCCTAGATATCCTAGATTTATTCTCAATAAATGAGAAAGTAGAAATTCCTCTGGATCAGAGGTCTTTCAAGGCAAGTATTTTGAGTTTTGTCTTCTTCCTGATCAGAATGTCAGAAATCTTTGTTGGTGCTTAAAAGAGAGGTCTTGTAAAACTGGTAGTTTCTGCACAGGCATACAGAAATAATATCTGAAGATGTGAGTGAGGATTTTAGTGTTGAAGGATCATGCAAAGACCTTGCAAAATCTGCCAGCATTCACATAGTAGGAGGCTAGAAATAGTCATTTGAAAATCTGGCAGAAAGTACACTCCCACAATCTCATTATCGTTTGATATTTACTGGGAAAATGAAAGCTTCATCTAACTTGATACATTGGTTTTGTACTACTGATAGAAAAATACCTCCCCCCCACAGTAAAAAATGTGTGCTACTGTTTAACAGAAGAACCTCTGAGCATCCAGCTCTCATTGAAGTCTCTGGGGAAATTCCCGTTAGTGAGCAGGATCATTCATATTTCTTTTTTTAACAGATTAGTGGGTGTTTACGTAAAGGCCCTGTAGGCACCAATTAATCTGCGTTCATATAGCAAAGGCAAAGCTTAAAAACCCCTGACATTCTTTCTTATTGGTAATTCAGAAATATGCTTTGGCAAGCAATGGGACTCATAGCATTCATCTTTTTCAGAAATTAAACTTTCAGTATTTATTCAAGATTTATTTTTAACACATGTAATTCTAAACACGAACTAAGGATAAAACAATACAACATCTTTTTTAAGGTTGTAGGCACTCAATTGCAGACCTTCTGCTGCAGCTCACAGCTTTGCTGGGAAGCCTCAGAAAGAAATTCAGCAACTGAACTGTTCAACTTCACAGTTACAGTTAGAGACCGTGTGGGCAGAAGAGGAACAGTCAGGACTCACATACTGCTGCTACTTGGGAAATGTTGAGTAGCATCAGAGAAAGACGCAGAAGTAATACACAAAATAAAAACGGTCAAAATCAAATATTACACCCAAAATCACTTCTTTGACTTTCAAATAGAAGCCTCTGGAGTTTTCATTTCTAGCTCTTTGCCCATTCATACACCTGCATGTCTACACATTGCCTACAGGTGCTCTCTGTGAGGATTATGATTGTGTGGTGGTAATAGTGTGCTTTTTACACTCCAGAGGATGTGTTCAAATAGCAAATTTAATTCTCTGGATTGACTCTCACGTACAGAGAATTGAACTTATCATCTATAACATGCCTGTATTCTGTTTCCCTCTGTTTAATAAAGATTTTTTTAAAAAATGCAAAAGTTTTGTTGATAGTGAGTATATTTGTTAACAACTAATCTGGCCAGATCTGGTAGATGTAGACCTCAGAGGCAGAGTGCAGTAGCTGCTTGCTTGAGCCTTAACAACCTAGGGAAGTGGTGAATGAAGAATGAGACTGAGAGAGATAAAATCTCATTAAATGACAGGAGAAAAGAGGCTGTGTAGTTGGAGGAAGTCAGAAAAAAAAACAGCATTATAGTGAAAGGGCTGTCATGTGACATGGGACAAGACAGCATGGCTTGTTTAGCATAGCAGAAAAAAGCCTGGGAGAAGATTTGATTGTTTTCTAAAAATACACAGGTGGAGTGAGGGAAGTGAGAAAAGGAAGTAAATATCATTGGGAGAGAAAAGCTTCACATACTAACCAATTCCAGTACAGGGATTAACATATTAACTGTCCAAGAATAAATTCAGACTGACAAATAGAAGAAAGATGTTACAATTATGGTGGCAAAAAAACCCTGAAGTCACAGAATGGACTAAAAAAAATCTCCAGTCTTAAAAAAAAACGAGTTTGTGGATAGTCTGATTACCAGCAACACAGGAGTGAATGATCCAAAACATTTCTTTAGTTTCGCTAGGAACAACCAATAGAGCTTCGGTGGAAAATCACTAGACGTACTTTTTTGTTGCAGACAGCAACAAATCCACTGATTGTTCCTCAAAGCAAATACAATTGCAAGACATATCAGGATGGCTTTAGTGACTGTCCATGCACATGTTCTAAGTCTGGAGAGAGTGAGAGCACCTGGAGTTAATTAAAACGCCTTCAGTCAACTTCGCACTGGAAATACCTCACCTCTACAGCAGACTAACACGCACCGAGAGGTTTCATACCATGGATGGGAAGATGCAATACCATTTGTTCTGGTGTTTACATCATAAGTCACTTGTATTACCACAACCACTTACCTCCGTTAACAGCAAAGTGCAGGGAAAACTCCCTGGAGTTGCTAGAACTTTTATGAAAAATATATAACTCCTTTGGATTCCAGACGACATAAATTCTGCATCTCTGTAGAAATAAAATGACCCCTTAAAAACTTAAAGTAGCTTTTGATATGTTTTAGCTGTAATAAAATTGAAATACTTAATCATTTGATATAAGTGGTGGTAGGTGATTCTGATTTCAAGCTACAGTATTTGGTTGAAGTTGTTGGGCATTCTCACTTTTTTTTTTTTTTTTTTTTCTTGGTCACGTACAAATCCTTTCAACCTGGACGTGATAATTATGAGGATTTCTCACATAAGTGCAATAAAAACTCAGCCTAGTCCAATCTTTAGAAGCCTCGGGCACTGTCGTTCATTTGCCAGCTTCGAGCTATTATGTTTTAGAAATACACGAAGGGACTCTGGGAGACAGCTGTACCTGGATTTATTTTTCTGGAGTCTAATGCATTTTTACAGAGGGCATCACAGTTGGAAGAGGTGAAACAGTACAGAGTAACTGCATTTTGTACCACATCACTGGTACCAACAGCCCTCTTTCCTACTGGGCTGCTAATTATCTTTTAGCGTAGAAAGGGCCATATAGGCCAAGTGGACACTGCTTTGAATATCCTCTAATTAAAGAAGAAGATATATCACTGCTTACTTGATACACATGAACCCTGTTGCTTAAAAGGACTCCCCTGCGCAGTTGGTTCACTCTCTTGGAATGTGGACATTTCATCATATATCTTCTTTTTCTAATAAGGAGCTTCCAGAAGTTTCCCAGTGGATTATGCATGGGAAGAACTTCTTTGTTGTGAGGATAACTCAGTGTGCAGTTTTCACAGCACTCAAGAGAAAGTTCTGCAGGTTACAGCAGAGGAGAAGATATTTTCTGGCCACGTTCTTCCAACACAGTGTAAATAACATGGACTGAGAAATGTTGAGCGGAATCGTTGTCACAGGTGCCAGTTGTCTGATTTATTCCCACTCGGAGGAATATATTGGCATGTATATGGATAGCAACACCTTGCCAGCTGGCCAGGAGGTGACATCAGCTGCCCTTTCAGACAGATGAATTACACTGTATGGCTGCCAAAGGACAGACTTTCCAAAAGAAGTAAAGGCAAAAACCACTTCATGTTTCTCTGACAGTAGTTTTTACTTAATATTTGTTTATAAAATTAACTTTATTGGACCAGCTTATCACCAAAACCCTCTTTTTGACACTGCAGTAAGTTGCTGGGAATGGATGCTATAAAGCCTAGCAATTCACGTAGGAATTTGCATTCTCTCTAATGTCCCTGAGCAGAGTGTATTTTTCTCAGTGTGGTCATAACACTGTATGTGCAATATGATCTTATTTAATCTCCTTTTTTTATGACCCTAGATCACTGGGCCAAAATAAATATCCTTACCTTCAGGCATCTAAATTAAATAGCCAGGTTTTAAGGCCTGTTTAAATGGGCCGAGCACTCATAACTCTACTGATAGTCATCTGCTCGTGAAGGCGTGCCACAAAGTCTCAGATGGCTTTAGGGGACAGAGCTCTGCTAAAACCATCCGTGATCACACATCAATACCACCCAAGAAGCTGGCAGTGCTGAAGTAGTGGGTCTCAACACTTTTTACAAAAGGATCCCAAATGGGGTTTGGGATTCTATGACAACTGGAGGATCCCATGCAATTTAATCATAAAGAAACAGAAAATGAGTACACCCAATTTGTTTGCAGAATGAAAATGCAGGCTTCCATGTATAATAAGAAATGATAGGAATGATATTTAGCTAAGCTGAATCAGTAAGAAAGGATAAACATTGTGTGAAACAATTCCACAAGATTTGTAAGACTGTCAGATTAGAAATATAACAATGACTTTCTGATATTAGAAGCAGTGGTAACAATTTTTAAAAGCCAGCAGTGTCTTTTTAATTCATTTCTGGGAAATGTAGGTATAATTGCATCTGCTCTTTGCTAGAATATGTACCTTTTTTCTGGAATGAATTAACGTTGATTTTTTTTCGTGTTTAGAGTCTTGTTAATGACCTCCGATTTTCAGTTCATTATGTCTACAGTAGCTATGTAGTTCAGCATAGGATCTTTTACAATGTTGATCATATTGTGTGAATATATGAAAAACTATCTTTTTTAATGATAGACATGTTTTCAGATTTGAATGCTCATTGTTCATTTTCTCCATGCCTCATGCTCTTTAAGTCAATTGTTTAATAGATTTCAGCTGAGTGAATTAAAAGAAGAATTGGAGTGAATGGTTATTTCTGGCTTATCTGGGTGCATCTCATACTACCCAAGTAGGGAATCTGGGTTTTCCAGAGGAGAGAGAAGATTATTTTCCCATCTTTCTAATGTTCCTGCTAATAGATGTGATATTCTTAGGCATAATATCAGTCAACGGTTGGACAGTGTCCCAGGCTGTATGGTCTACTTGAAGTGTTAAGTCTGCTTAGCGAGTGTGGTAGTAGTGGAAGTAGTTCCTCTTTATAGTAGAGTAATAAAGGAGCTGCTGCATTTTGTCTCTGGTATCTGTGATTTAGGTAAAATTGGATTACTTCTACATCTGCATCATTGAGGAAGAAACAAGCATAGCAAAGACATGATGTGATTTAGAGTATCTAGATGAGATCTTAACTCTGCAGGTGGAGTCCTTTAAATTTTTGTCCGGCATTCATTCTTACTCCCGCTTACCTGAGGACACCATCTCCATGTCTGAATCATGACAACATCCTGAGATCATTTGTCTTCAATTCAAAGTCACACAGCACAGAGTGAGTCACCACTGAGTGTTTATTTAAAGCATCTGAGCAGACTTCTCACTGAAGATGAGCAACTTTCACACAAATAGTTAACGTGACTGATGTACAAATGCTAGTGAACAGCAGGGGCAGTACAGTCTTAAAATACCACAGCTACCAGCCCACACTGCTCATGCCCAGAGCTGAAGCTCTCTTAATGCCACCACCTATTTCTCATCCCAACTAGATATAGGCTGTGGTCTGTCTGATGGAGAGTGAAGGAGCTGCCCACAAAACCCATGCACATGCCTACAACTGCTGGACTTCCCAAATTGTGTTGCTTTAATTAAAAATATTAATCTGCTTTATGCTTCACAGATGGACACTAATAGCATGAGTCTCTTCATTTAAATATTGATGTCAGGCTCTGTGATGCAGAGTAGCAAAATACTTCATGCAGAAGCCATACAAACTTCATCTAGATTCCCAAAGGATTTTGGCCCATCCTAGCAAGTACCCATTAGACTGCTTAGGTAGCTGTCAATTACATTGCAATTTCAGGCACTGAGATTGCTTGGACTGTATTCTTTATTACAGCCAAAATAAACCCGCTGCAGTGGATTGTTTTTCTCTACTAAGCAAATGAATATTGAACATGCATTAGCAATCGAAAGCACTCAATCTTTTTACTCAGTTTTGTCATTGACTTACCTGGTAAATGTGCAAAGTTCAAAGTTGGCAACAAATATACAGCTATAATTCTCTTGTGTGACATTGTATAAACATGGCTTTTAGAATTATGAGCTGTAATAGTCATTCTATGTGTATGACAAGATTGCATAACATTAACGGCCTTGGTCTCCATGACAATAACAGCACAAGATGTTGGATGAAAAAAAATGTCTATAAAGATGATTTAAACAAGTTTCACCACACTTTCAAGGCCTGTTTACCTAGCAAAAGTTTTGAATAAACTGGAAATAAACAAAGTATTATTTTGCTTCCTTATCTGCTTAGACAGCCAGTTTTCTAGGACAGAGATTGACTTTTTCCCGCATGTTTGTAAGTGCCAAGGCTAACTCACAGATAATGGCCCTCATCTTACTAATGTATCTAGGGATACCCCTTTCAGGAATGCTGGGGAGTGCTGAAGAGTACACAGAAACTCCAAAATGTAATGTCAGTCATATGTAACCAACTATACACAGCCCCAAAGTCTGTTTCTCCCTTCTGATTGCAAAGGTTGCCCCAGGTGTTCAGGGTCACCCACACACTGTAACGTGAAAGCAATATTAGCCATGCAGACATATTTACTGTGTTGGGTATGCTGGGTGGATAAATACTAAATGCCATAGACAGAATAAGGAGTTTTTCTTCTGCATCCCTCCTAGCTGGTCCTCTTGAAGCATGCTCACCAGTTTCATCCACCAGAAGATGACAATGGGATGGTCTCCCACAACAGCCTTTATTTAGTTGCCCAGCAGTTCGAATATCAGCGTCGATAAACAACAGACTGAAGCTTCTGGGGATTCTTTTTATTTCCCTTTTGAGGAAATGAATATTTTTTTCTTTATTTAATTTCAGATCTGCTTTTGACACAGCATTAGTTAAAGGAAAAATATTTTCCGATTTTGAAAATGTATTCTTTAATTCTCTTTTCAGAGACTGTGACATTTATTAGAATTCAAATTTTTAATGAATCGCTATGTTAAGATAATAGCAGCTTCAATTTATACAGCGAGTGTCCATTTACACCAAAAAGAAAACAAATGAGTTAGTTAATCTTTTTTTTTCAGAATAATGTATTTCAGGCACCACTACCATTTCAAGCTAGCTATCGGGCATTGCTAGGGAACCCTATTCCTGGATTTCTTTAACTAAATAAAACCATTCCCAAAAGAGTAATTGCAATCATTCTGTATTAATAACTGTATTAATAAAGATGAAGGCTCAAGATATCTTCAGATGATCATCTCCAGTAAGTATTGTTGAGACACTGTCTTTAGCAATTTCCTTTAGGAAAAAAAAAATAATGCCAAAGAAGATTATTTTTCATATGCATTGGCAACAAGACCCTTTGCTGTCTCTCAGCTGGTCATGAACTCTTAATTGTAACTTACTGCAGTATCTTGGAGATCTCTTTCATCTCAAAATCAAGTTAATGGTTGACTTATTGCAACTATCACTGAAATACATGGTAAAACCCAGTAAACCAAAGAGACAAGGGAACATTTTCTCAGATATGTGGTAGGCGTCAAGCTTCCAAAAAGCAGTGAACTCAATATCATTTTCAAGTCAAACTCCGTATTTTTATGTTTCATAAGCTGTGTGTTCTAAGCAGCTGAATACAACAAAGTGAAATTTAAACCACAATGTCAGGAAGTTGCAAAAAAAAAGGATAAAATGCATGAGAAATCCATTAAAAACAAGTGCATTTTTTTAGGAAGGGTGTAGAATATGTAAAATATTTTCACCAGCCTACTTCTCAGTGTAACTTTGAATGATTTCAGTTTTATTGCCATTGTAAAAAATGCCTTCCATAGATGATTTTGCCTTTTCTTTAGAAAAAAAAAGTAAATATCTGACATACATAGTGTCAGACTCCAAGTAAATTAGGTTGTGTCAAAATACTTCAATTTCCAGGAAACATCTTCAGTATTTTATTTTTTGAAAAAAAAAATAATCCTGAGGCTGCTTGTCCTAATTTCTTATAAATTTCCATGTGATAATTGCAGCTACATTTCTCAGATGTTTCCAAACAGGATCAAAGATGTTCTATAACAGCTCTTCTTTCCGTCTTCACCTAGAGTAGGACACATACTACATATCCTGGACAAAACTAAAGCTGTGCTACCAATGTCTAAATTGCTTATTAAGTCTTCAGTGTGTCAGCTGGGGAGTTTGGGTGTTCTTCAGACTTTGGGAAATAATCCTCTTTGCCAGTCTCTGCAAGATCAAAGCTTCCTTGGGCTCAATTCATGTGGAAACATCAAGAAGGGAACTAGCTCTCCAGCTGCCTTGTAGTGTGTGTTATTCCAGCCTCCCACTGTCTGTCAGATGTGAACACACCGAAGAACCTTTTGCAGTTTCCCCCTGCTCAAGAGTAGGTAGGATCACAGGCTGCTTAATGAAGCAAGTAGCCATCTGCATCGAACCCCTGTCTCCAAGCAGACGTAAAACTGAGTCACCTCCATCAGTAACTGCATAAAATATGCTGGAGGACATCAATAATTCACAGAGATCCCAGAATAAGATGCTTTGTGACCCCATCTGTCCTATGCAGAAGAGAAAGTGCCTGCACAGCAGCCATCCTTGACCAGGGATTGGAATTCTTTTTATTATTTTTTTATTATTTTTCTTTCCTTTTTCTTTAATTTTTCTTTCCTTTTTCTTAATTTTTCTTTATTGAGACAAGTAGCTGTCTGTAACTCATCCAATAAAACCAGAAGCTGAAAAAAAATAGACCTGGTTAATTTCGTTCTAAAATGAGAATGCAAGTAAACGGAAAAATGAAATAGTCGAGAGTTTGCTACCAATGCTATCTGCAGCGAACATACTAAAAAATATTTTTCCAAAAGCAAAATCCAGAGTCTATGTTCAATCGTGGGTAAACATCAGCCAGTATTTATAAATCAGAAAACAAAAGTGACTCCCCAAGTCATGCAGTCACACCAACGCACATGCAGGTGCAGCGGGGACAGTAAAGGTCCGGAGATCACATCCTTACTACAGCGACTTGACTTTTGCTTCCTCTTTACTGCATTCTCCTTAACCCAAAACCTTGCATTCAGTGTGTGATCCAGAAATTTGCTGAACTGAATCTTCTAGCTGGTTTTAGTGACATCAGATCGGCTGCCTCATGTGTTCCTGACTTCATCCTTCCATAGGCTTTTATTGTGAAAGTTTTAATTCCAACAAATACACATCAGCAACCTGAGTTCTAGCAGAAAATACAAATGCACCATACAATGTTCATACACAACCATTTACTGAAGCAGCATTAAAGCAACCGTCCTTGCTACCCACAAATATGCAAACTTATGTGTGTCTATTTTTTCAGAACTTGTAAAATGAATTTAGAGGAGAACCTCATATATTTCTGTGTCGATATGTCAGACTTGTAGCAGAACAGGAATTTGATAATGATAGCATTATTATCTGCATCTGACTTTTCTGGTAACTCTTTCTTGTTTTCTCCCAAGCATCAGTCTTTAATCCAAGCAGATCCAACACAATCCTGCAATGAACATCTGCACCACGCTGCCCAAATATTAGAGGAAGTTCTTCTCTCAGGTTTCTCCTTTGACAATAAAGTGTGTTAAGTTTGTGAATGCCTGGTTCTGTTCATCAGCAACCTGTTTTATAGCAGAAATGCCACAGATAACAAGATGATAATGGCATTCACTATTGGAGAAAATGAAAAAAATCTAAGCTGGATAAATGCATGGACATGTGTTTTATTTTTGTTTTTGTTTTGTTTTGTTTTTGTTTTTGTTTTCCATTTTTAGAAACTTACTACTATATTTTCAAATTGTCATAGACCAAAACTCAGTTTATTCTGACAGGCTGGTCCTTCAAATACTTCTGCAAATATGGTTCTGTTTATCACTTTCATGAATACACTTAAGCATCTTTTGGCACTGAAGTGGAAAACTGATTGGAAGAGGTATTCGATTAATATTTGAACTTACACATGTAGGGAATACCTTGAAGGAAATATCAGACTTAAAGTGTCCAGTAGAAATCCAAATGTTTTGTTGCCAGACAGCTATATGCTCTAAATATAATTCAAATTTTTATTATTTTTTTAATCATAAGGTATGTTCCATTTCTTCTATACGCATGAAATTCTCTCTATATAATTTATATAACCTCCCTATATATAAATTTTTTGTAATCTTCTCCTCCATAAAAAGAAGTTAGTCAATTTTGGAAAAAAAAGCCACTGTTCATAAAATACGAGTTGCTGTGATTTAATTATTCTACTAGATAAGACAAATGTGTTTGACACGTGCTAGACAAAGCTTTGGCTAGTGCAGTCATGCATAGCAAGTGGACATTTCCCTTGAGATGAAATGCATCATTCTGCTCCATTCCTGTTAAAAAAAAAATAGATTTTGCAGTGTCCTTATTAACAGAAAAAACAGCAGTTACAGGAGTAGGACATATCAGCACCTTCTCAGCAGCAAGAAACTGGTGAGAAAGGGTTCATGGCATCTAAAATTTTAAGCAATGGGCAAAGATGATACAAAGAAAAAGAATCTGATCCAAAATCAGAACCCCTAGAAAGACAAACACTGACTTCAGTAGGCATTAGATCAGAATCCAGGGGAATTACTCAAGGCAGTACAATCTCCAACAGATCATACAGTGCTTCAGCAACATTTGAGCCTGTCAGTGATGCCTAAAGAAACATTCAGTTTAATAAGAATGAATTAGGGTGAAAGTATCTGTATATTCCTTTTGCCTGCAAATAGTTTGTATTTTAAGATCACATAATTAGAATCAGGCATTCAAAAACATTCTTCCAAAAACTGAATTTGAAAACCGGTGCTTGCACACAGGTTGAAGTGGGCAGGTTCTCATGTGAAGACAGACATTGTAACAGCAGAATACTTTTGGAAGAAATGGTTTGTTACTGTGGTAGCGCTCACATCTTGTGGTATACTCACATCCTGCAAAGTAGTGTAAGAACAGGAGCACATTTGTGTGAAGATACCTGAGCTCCTTTCTGCCAAGACAACTTAGTTATTTTTATATAAGTCCTAATTATTTCAAAAAGATACGATGGAATTGCTGATTCTGTGGCTGTGTTTGAGATTCAATCCACCTTATCCAATTGAATCTCTCAGGGAATGTCATTGCTAGCACTTCCCTAGCTTTTGGACACTGTTTCTGGAGCTAATCTTCTGGATTTGGGGAATTCTGTTGTGGAAAGGCCTCTAACATCAGAAAATGAGTCACTTGGAGGTCTTTCCAGGGCGCTGCACCAATGCCTTGGAAGTGTTGTATCCTTGTAGACACTCACTTCTGGTTGTGTCTGCAGGACGCTGCAGGTCACCAGGCCTGTGTGGTGCTCGACAGGGAGGGGGACTCCACGGGAAATGAAGGTGTTTGCACTTATCTATGTCAGGCCTCATGAAAAAGATTTTTTTTTTTTCCAGGGGAAGCAATCGGGACTCGTGCTTCACATCCAAACAAACAGAACTTCCCTACATCCAGAAACAGCGACAACAAACCCTCTCGCGTTACCTGTCATTTCCCCTCCACGAACATCCCTGCTGCATCCCGGGAACACCGCACACGCTTCCCGACGGCCTCCTGCGAGGTGCGGGAGGTGGTACAAGCGCGGCGGTGGTACAGCCGGCATCCGTCGGCGCTGCGTTGCTAAGCAGCTCCGGAGCAACCAAATCCCCAGGCAGCCTGGGCTGTGCAGACACCTGCGCGTGGCCCCGCTCCGCTGGTTTAATGAACAACCGGCTCCGGCACCGGGCCGGAGAGCCGCCGCCACCCATCGATTAGGGCGGCATTAAGCAATCCGCCCACCATGTGTTCCCACTTAGCGTGTCAATGAGCTGGAAACGCGGCGTTTACTCCAGCCTGCTTAATGGGAGGTATCTCAGAGCAGAATACGAAGCGTGTTGCAGGAGCCGAAAGCAAGCTGTCAGATCTGTCGCTTCCCATTACAAATGCATCTTAGGCAGAGCGTCTTGCATCCTCTTGAGAAATATCAATAATAACAGTTTCCCCCCAAAGAAGCATCAGTATCGCTTCATATTGCAGCTGAAGTATATCTGTTTGCCCTCTTTAATGGACAGACAGATGTGTAAATGTATACAGGTATAAAAAGCAAATCCGTAACAAAACAATAATGTTCTTTTTTACACTTCCTACTAATGAATGTCCTGTGTTCACTGTAGGTATCTGAAGATGTGCAATACTCTCCTGACACATTCTTTTTATACATTTCCACATTCCCAATGTCCCTCATATCAAGCAAAAGGCATTGGTAACCAGGTTTAATCAAGAGAAACTGCCCCTTAGAGTCAGCGCAGCTTTAACATTATTCTGCACGTGCCAAGTGCACGTGGAACTCCTGCTTGGAAACTCTGCTCTCTCGAGAGCAGCTACACATCAGGCAAATTCTTTGCAAAAAGCTCTACTCATGGTCCAATGGAGGATTCATTTTTAATATCTGTAAGGTACAATGTCTGAAGTAGAATTTCATGTAACCATATATTTTACTAATTTCCAGAAGTGCTATTTCAGTTGTGAATGAGTTCCTAACACCCAGGGCACAAAATCACCAACAAAGAGCTGCATTGTTACACGTACATTAGACTCTTTTCCCCTAAGCCCCCAGGAGGGTTTATTGGTGTAAACTAAGCTGCCAGGCTATGTTTGAGAGTCAGTAAAGACTGTCAGATGGAATAGGAACTAGTAAGAACAAGGGAAGAATTATTTTTAAGTCAGAAGCTGTCTCTTTTCACTTGTATCAGAATATATCGCCTGTAAAACTACCCAAGTTAATGAGCTTTTTCAGTCTGATATTGGAATGAGATCAGAGTATAAGCAAAAATCCACAAAAATCCCTACTTTTAAAGGTAAATATGAACACTTTTTTTTTTTTTTTGTATAAAGAATTAAAAAGCCTAGCTATTTATCAGAAAGCCTTTTTGTTGACTTTAGCAAATAAACATTCAGTGTACAAAAAAAGGGTACTACTAGTGTGACCTTTGCTAAATAAAACCTGAAATACTCATGCCTGGATGTGGAGGTACCCTGTAACAATGCTTGCCATATCTGAAGCCTTAAATGAGCATTTCCTTTGCCTGCTAATGAAGGTATTAAAAAACAGCTATGCAGTAGTGACAAAATGAGCAACAAGGCAAATACAATTTCCCCATTAACCTCTTCAAACTCATTGGATGTATATATAATCTATATTAGGAGTAAGCAAGTAGCAGCCAGAGGCTCCAATTAATTTAGGGCCCTCACTGTGCTGAATATTGCAGAAATATCAATAGGAAATATTCCTTGCCTCAAAAAACCTATAATCCAGACACCAGCAGCACACAGAGGAACTGGGGAGAGCAGTGTGGAGGAAGGATGCTGAACCTGAGGGCAACTAATTGGAGCTCAAGAATTGCAAAAACTATTGGCTGAGCATTCGATTGGAGACCTTAAAGATTTTTTTGTTGTTGTTGTTTTCCATAAAACAAGTGGGCAAGAGATACAAATGAATCACTATCAGCCTGCCTGCTTAAGCGCTCTCATTAAGCATGGATGTCGTGGTGAAGATGGATCTTAGGGCAGAAACTCAAGGCAACTAGGAGAATGGTTGTGTCTAATGATTTGGTTATAAAGGCAAAAATCTAATAAGGCATCAGTTATCAGCTCACACTATTAGAGAGCTTAACAAGACATAAAGGTATGGTGCTGGCAGAATTTCTATAACCAGCTGATACACATAACATGGGTTGGTGGGGAGAGCTGTGGACAGCACTTAGTATTAAGTCCTTATATTACCTGAGTTAAAAAAATCCATTGTAATAATCAGAAAATCATTGCATAGTCTTAATTTCTGTGATCGAGCTATTAGAAGGGGGAGGAAAAATCCATAAAATGAGACTTTAGTTGGGCAATGTTTACAGTATCTGTGATCTGTGCCCCCTCTCCTGCTGCTGTTTTCCTCATCATGCTTCTCCATGTGCCAAGGGCTCCGCGCAGAGCCGACCGTTCCCGAATCACACTTTCTGACAGCCAGGGCTTGTGCGAGGAGAGATGGACTTAGTGGTACAAAGTCAATGACCTGAATTTTCAGAGACTCCTAGTGAAAGCAGAATATGTTAATGGAAATCTTTGGCTACCTCTTTGCAGTTTACCATCTTTTCTATGGTAACACTAGTGGAGAACCAGTAATGGAAAGGTGACCTGGGAAAAGACTTGTATCCTTCTGTCAAGGTAATTTTTGTCTAGGAAAAGAAGTCTGATTAGCAGTTTTTTTAGTGTGTTTTTTTTTTTTTTATAAAAAAAAAAGAAGAATAGAAAAAAATGAACAGTGGAACAGTGACTGGCAAAAGCAGAGCTTTTTAGCACACATGTAAACAAGATGCTGATCTGACATCAGGTCTACTTTTTCAGCATGCTAATTAATAAAAGCTCTTGCTATATTATTTCTGCTTCTGCATCCTGGGATACATTTGTTGTTTATGAGATCCAAAACATTGTGTGAGTCACATTCATAAATACACAGTATAAAGCCTAATGACTTCTATCACATTTCAAATAATCTTTTTTTTTTGCCCCTCCAAAGAAAAGCTTTAGTAAGTCATAAGAGGTTAAGAGTGATAAAATAGAGTTAGGTCATCTAAGTCTAATCCGGAAAATGATTTGAGTGAAAATCTTGGTCTCTGTGATATCTGAAAAAAAAAAAAAAAAGAAAAGAGAAAAAAGAAAATTATAAGACAGGCAGTGGAGGAAGGAGAGGGAGAAGAAGAAATGCTGCAGGAGGCTATTCCGGCATCAATATGGGAAGCCTCAGCTCCCCTTGCTCCTCTTGGAGTCCTTGATGGCAAATAAGTGCTCTAGAAAGCCCTTACCAACGAGAGACAGAAAACAGAGTCAACACTGCACTAAGCAGTGATTGCTCCATCCTTTCTCATCGTGGATATTGACAGCTCCAGATACACCTGATGTGAGTGTTGTCTGCAGCCTGCAGAACCATGCAGCCGGGGGAGGGAGGGAAAAGGGGGATAAATCATGATCCAGCTGCAATAACAAGGCAGTGGTGTGGAAATCTGTCAAGAAATACATACCCCTGATAATAGGAAGGAAGCAAGGCCTGATCTTATTTATTACAAGATGGGAGTTAACACGTTCTGCTACATGGCAAATAAGGCAGTTCCCCTCGTGTGAGCAGAGGTGCCTCTCAATTTGCATGAGAGCAGCGCACAGCTTGTGATCACTTGATCTTCCAGACCCTCCTCCTCTCCTCAGCTGTGCTGTTATTATCCTCTGCTGTTATCTTCATATTTCCCCTGGTTATTATCAGCACGTTACCTTTGCCTTTATGCTGACAAGCTACCTGGCAATTTTTTCCTCTCCAGCTGGCTTCCCTCTTTCCTGGGTGAGAAAACTAATGCTCTCCCTTCCAAAGTGAATGTCCTGTTCATTATTCTCAATGTACTCTGGCATGGCAGCACTGAATATCAGAAAAACTCCAATAAATTCTCATCTCTTTCTTAGTGTTATAGAACAATTAACTGAAGAATACAAGTAGCGACCTTGCTTTTCTTGTCCCCAATGACTTTAGTTTTGACTGTGCTTATATTTCACAGTTGCCCAGACTTGTGATGTGAATGAACACGTGAGCAAATATTGTTAAATAGTATACATTATGATGTGCCAGAGAACACTTCCATAGTATCCATTCTGTCCATTCAGGATAGAAACATGGAAAAATCATTTTTCATAACTAAACAGGCCAAAACAGAATACAGCTGTTGAAAAGAAACTGCTTGCTGCTTTGCAATGCCTGTGCCTTGCAGCCATCTCAATCCATCTTGTTCCTAAGCAGGGCAGCGGAGTGGTGGGCAAGGGACTTGACCTCTTGCTATAGGTTTGTCACCAACCCACTCTAATCCCTCCACCAGGTCTAGGGTCAGCTGGGACTTTCTTGACGTTATGGTCTATATATTCTGCTTTTCTACAGCAGTATTGAAAATTGAAGTAATCAGTGTCTCTCCCCAAAAAATAAAAATAGATTGCCACGGCCTACATGGAGCTACTGAGTAGGTCATCATGCTTGAAAATCACTCTGATGCACACACTAGTAGGTTGTCTTATGGTCTTTTAGTTAAAGATTAAATCTTCTCTTGTCTTTTAAAACCTACCATGGCCACGCTTTTCCACTTTTTTTTTGTATAGAGCCAGCAAAATCTGTAGACCTCAGCAAAGACAAAGAAACAATAGCTAGCATTTCTCGTGATTAGAAACTTGAAGTTTTGCAAACTTTAGCAATGTGAAGGTCAAGCTCACCATAAAGTCAGGACATGGGAAAAACAAGTTACAAAAAAAAAGGGATTAAAATGCAATTATGAAATATTCACCTAAAAACAATAATCAAAACTATTAATTAAAACAGTAAGCAAACCAGCATTATTTACCTTGCTCCTTCATGTAAAACTACAAAGTTCTAAACATTTAAATGAAAATGCTGCTGTCAATTTCCATTTGAAAAGAATATATAAGGAGAGTTTAATGGCTTCAGTTTGTTAAAGTCATTTTGTACTCATGCTTAATTAAACACATAAGGACTTCCATTGAGAATCAGGATGTTCTAAATAATATAATAATAATTTGTGTAACCAATTACTGTAAAATAAAACTGGATTATCCAATGCAACCTGTCTGGCTTTGGTATTCATATTTTTAAATCCCATTTAATTAAATCCTCAGGGTACCATAAACATAAACATAAAAACAACCATGACCTTCTTATATAATACAAATTTAGTAGCCATAGTGGGTCAGGAATGAATATTGGTTCCACAACTGGGTGACTCATTCATCAGAAAATTTTCTAGGCTCTCATTATATTTAAACAACATTATGAGCCAGTTCCTCAGCTGGTGTAAATGGACTGTTGTAAACTGACTAGAATGACTTTATACCATTGCTCTTTATCAATGAGGAAAAGAGAACACAAGAAGAAGTACAAGTATTTCTTGAATCTAATGGAGATGAGGTTTATTCAAGACATCTATCACTTGTTTTTTGTCTCCCTCTTTTTTTTTTTTTTTAGGAGAGAAGGTTTGTTCATTGTGAGATTGTATTCTGTAATGTTTTGTTAATTAGTTTTGTGCTTTCCTAAATAGAATCAAGGCCAAATGAGAACTTGTCATCTAGAGGTCATGACAATAAACATATCAAATTGGGGAGTGATTTTTCTATGATGTTAACAATCTACCCACACATGCTATAAAAGTCTTTTCTTTTTTCTGATTTTTCCCATCCATTTTTAACCCAGCTGCATGTTTTCTGCACAATGAAGGCCTGTAAGTATGTTGTCTCATTATCATTCAACATATTCCAAATTTAATTGCCTCAACCATAAAATGTAGATCATTTTCTCAATATAGAAATAGTCGGAACTTAGGTAAAATGAACACACGTTTTTTATCCAGTTATACAGAAGTTTCATATGAAGTAACCAAGGCCCAATATTGCATTACATAAGTCTCATTATTTGCAGATAGCCATAAGTTGGATCAACCAACTAGTGTGTGATTTCAACAAATACAATGCTGTGTCCATAGGGCCAGATATATAGTATAATAAATTCATCATATTTTTTCCGGTGTTTTCAACAAACTGTTGAAGAGATTCAAAATATAATGTAATTAATAGAGGGGAACAAGTTGTTACACTGTATATATATCTTCCTACATATATAAAGAGATTATTAAATAGACTTCATCTACTTTACATGTTTGAAGCATACAAAAGAGTTTGGAGCAAGTAATGATGTGAGCATGTGAAAAAGGCTGGTTATAAAT
Organism: Tinamus guttatus; assembly: GCF_000705375.1. Next base: position 78,240 of record NW_010586137.1, read on the forward strand.
ATCTTCTTTTTCTTCTTTTTCTCATTGCCCTTACGAGAATTCCAACAGAAGTTTAAATGGTTGACATTCTAAAAAACTAGGAGCACAATTATGTAAAAGGAATTATTCAGATTTCTTTTTCAAAGTCTGATTTTTTAATGCAAGGATGACTAAGGGAATCATTGATGATGGCAGATCAGAATCCACTGAATTCAGCATCAGTGCAGCCACACAGTTGATGTTTCACTCAGAATTTCTAGTTTCTTATAGACTGTCTTTTCAAATATGATTTTGCTAATCAAAAATTATCAACTACTTAACAAGTTTTAAGATATTTTATTTCACAAAAGGCCACTTGTTCTTTCCATTTGGACTATTAAGTGATCTACCTACTTAAACAGTTTTAGTCTTTATTGTCCTATTAGCAAATTTACTGTCTATAGAATCCAGTACCAAAATATATCTACCATATAATGGTCCGGTCAGGGAAAAAAAAAAAAAGAACCATTTTTCTTAGGTTTTCTTTTAAAACCTAATCCACAAAAATCTCATTCTTTAGGTCCACCTTTTGGGACTGGAATGATGGAGTTGGGGAAAATTGCAGTGAACTGTTAACTACTGCTGTTGACTGAGTGGAAATACGTGCTGCAGCCGTGAAATTTCAAATACAAGGGGGAAATCCATGAGTTTATAAAAAAACATAGAAAAGAAGCCAAGGTTCAGCAACAAACACATGTGTTTTTTTTTTTTTTTTTTCATATTCTGTCTGTATTGAGATAAGTGCTCTCTGTGAACATGTAATCATCTCGTAGGGTGAATAGCTTGTTTCATTACATTAAATCATATTTTCATGCTCAGCACATTGATGAGGAGACGAACAAAGCACATATCACTGATTTATAATTTCTGATATCCAGTGAGGAGTTGTCTGGAAGCATTAAATCAAGAGATACCAAACTGTCCCATTTCTAGTTGTCATTGTTTAATAACAACTCTTCTCACTTACCCACAATTTCTTAGTTTTCTTTTTCCATGGAGAACTTCTGTTTGATAATTAGCAAATATATATCTATGTTTAAATATTATTTATACTTATTTATATGTTTTATATATATATATACATATAAACATACAATATTTTATATACCTACATATGTACACATACACATATGGATTTTTGTCCTGTGAGATCGAGGAGTTTTGGAAGAAATTCTAAATATATATATGTATTAAAATGCATAAATATACACGTGTACTTTTTTTCTTTATAAATATTCTTTCTTGTATTTATAGTCACTATATGTACAGTACTAATAATCAGCTTTGACCACCAAGTAGGTACTACTTTCAGGTCTTAGAGATAATATCCCATTATCTTTTTTCAGTGTTTCAATCATTAGTCCTTCCCTAATAATACTTTCCACTTGTCTGAAAAAAAGCCTCACAGGAACCTTACGTTACCACTTGAAGACCTGCTGTTATCATAGGTACTCAGACATTCAAGTTGTTGCTATACAGGTAGGTAACTTAAGAAGTGAGCTTTTCTTTATTTGTATGAGTATTTGATTTGTAGGCTATCTTTTAAATTAGATTAGAACAGAAAACACTTCAATCATCCTGGTGTTTCATAGTTTCTGTAGGCATTCGCTACATAACTCTTTCTACCATAGGCAGTCTTTGACTAAGCCTTCTTTTTGGATAATCTTAAGTACTCAGACACAACTCACATAAACCACTTTAGGGATAAGTCAGTGGCACTTTCATTTGGCAAAGCCCTTTCTCCTGGTTGTTTTTAAGTGCCTACTTGTTTCACCAGATAGAGTAAGAACTCTTTCTTAAGCTGAATACTTATTCTTAAAATAACCCCACTGGGCAAATAGAGCAATTTGCCTCTAATTAATCTCTTAGCAGGGATTAGCTCCATACACAAAACTAATACAGGGAAGACATTTCAAAACATTATCTGCAAATTACATTCTATACTGTCCTCCATAATTTCATTCTTTTGGTTGAAAATATGTATGAAGGTTAATTATTATAGGAAAAAAATCATCATTCATCAGGAAATGTGTTGAATATATGTCTGTCCTTTGAAGAATTTCCAGTTGTTTTGCAAACATTTATTAACTGTGACTTCTTGCATTCTTTGTGTGGAAAAAAAAAAAGACCATAAGTTTCTTAACTATGATGTCAGGAGCAGATCCAGAGATAGTGTTGTTAATTACACACATCTTGAGCATCATTCTTTAACTTCAAGACTATTCTTGGAGTCTTTAATACTTAATGTTGCAATAGTCCCCTAGATTGCAGCTCCCATTACAAACCACTGTATATGTTTAAAGTTCATTCATACAAAAATACCTTTTACAAAGGACAGCAGGACATTGTCAATAACACATACTAATAGACTAGTATAATAGTATGAATCTGATATTTTTCTAGGATAGCAGCTGCTACCCCATCTCCTCCATGTATCTTAGATAAAGCAACTTATTTCAAGCTGGAAATAGCCTGGTTATTCCGATCTTTGGTCTGTCATGAAAAGAAGCTACCATGTGTATCAGCCTGCCAGGTTTACATACTAGCTACTGTAAATCTGAGATGGACAAAACAAGGAACAAAACAAAATCATAGCATTCATTTTTTCTCATTAGATGAAAGATATATATATTCAGAGGCTTTTCTTTTGTGGGTTGTAATGATGTAAAAGGAGACTAAGCAGGCAAAAACACAGGAAAACAAAGTTGCAAAGTTCACATTCATGATCACCAAATGACATATGTAGTTGTCATCATCGAAGTTTGTAATAGCTGTCTACTTACAGTCACAAGTGCTTGGGCTTTATCAGAGGCCAAACAGGCAGGTGGATAGTTCTTTGTGTATATGTCTACATACTTTTACTGCATGCCGCTGATCAGCCTCCTTCCTTCTGCACTCCGTCTCTTCAAGTGTCGTTTGTCCCTTTCTAAGCCCAGAGCAAGCTTTTATAAACAGAGCAGAAGGGTGAGATGGCATGCAAAAATGTTCAACATCTCTGTATGCACTTGAACAGTGTCAGTGGGCATAAACAAACTCTCTTCTTAGTTTATTCTTTACTAAATGCTTATGTCCTAACTCCTACATCCTCCTCACTGCCTGTGTTTTGACATGTATTGAAATTCAGCTTTGGAATGCACCAGTTGGTGTCCTGTTAAGGAAACTTGCTTGAAAGAGAATGCAAGAATGTAAGAATATCTGTATTAGTACAGACCAGTTGGGTGGCTACTCCAATAAACTGATCCCAACACTGGGCACAAATCTGGTGGACAAGATAAGAACTGGAAGGGTAACAGCATTTGCTGCTTCTCCCTAACTAACATTCTCCTTTCCTCTGGGTATTTCCAGTTCAAAGATTTGCTGAGTCAGAGGATGTTTTGTGTATTTAGTAACCCTCAGTGGATTTCTTTGACAAAACTTGTTCACTGTCCCCTTGAATCCACATAATTTTTCAGCATTCAAAATAGCCTGCTAGAAGAGCTCCCTCAGGCCTCCTGCATTCTGTGAACAGCTATCTCCCCGCAGGTGTCTCGATGAAACAAAAAGTGACTTCTATGAGTTTCAGGCTCTCTTGTTCTTCAGCAAAGACTCTGAAAAACTACCACACGCTCTCTTCAACCTTCACTCATTCTCTTTATAATTTTGTAAACTTCTAGCACATCTTGCCCCCTTATCATCTCTTTTCCCAACAGAAGAATCCTACCTTACTTAAAGGTTCCTTGTATAGAAGGTGTTATAGACCCCTGATCACTCTTGCCACCTTTCTCTGCACTTTTTTGAGTTTTACTTAATGCATTTGAGATAAGAAGACCAGGACTGCATAAAACATCTTAGGATAAGGTTCAAACCAGAATTTATATGGGGGGAGAGTGAACTCTGTTTTGCCCTCTATTACTTTTTTAATAATTCCTAACATTTGCTTTATGACAGCTGCTGAGTATCATCTGACATTTCAATGGAAATATCTCTCTCAGTCACAAAAACTTTCCCCTGAATGGCAATGGTCAGCTCACTGCACATCATTTGTATATGAAAGTAGGATTGTCTTTTCTTTTGCTCCTCACTTAAGTAGGCAGAATTCCATCTGCCATTTTATTGCTCTTTCAGTTATCTTATACAGCCTTTCTGCAATTCTTTGCACTCAGATCTCATACAACCCTGAATAATTTAGTTTCATCATTCTACTTTCTTACATCATTGCTCACCCTATTATGCAGGTCACTGGTGACTATATTAAGCAGAACAATCCCCTGTTCATATCCCTGTGGAATTCTGCTCCTGACCTCCCTTCACAGAGAGAACTGACTATGTACTCCTATTATTTATCCAAGTTATGACCTTTTTTTTTTATTATTATTTCTTATGCATCGCTGCTTAATTTCTAAATCCAAATAGGTTATATCAATCAGTTCAGCTTTATCCATATGCTTGATGACCCTTTCAAAGAACTGCAATAAATTTTCAAGACAGTATTTCCCTTTGCAAAAGCTGTGTTGACTTTTCCATTGTATAGTACAATTATCCTCATGTCCATTAATTCCATTCTTAATTATAGTTTCTCCCATTTTCCCAATGCAGACACCAGGTTTACAGGCCAGTAATTCAGCACATCTTCTAGATTTATTTTCATAAGTGAGAGTCATTTTTTGCCATGCTTTAATCTTCATTTAACTAGACAATTTTAAACTAAAATACATATCAGCAGTAATAATTCAGCTACTTTATTTCTGAATTCCTTTGGAGACCCTAACTAAACATTATCTGGTCCTTGCAGGTTGTCACTAGTCATTTTGATAGCTAATTCCATAACCTCTCCTACACTTACTTCAGTCTTAGGTATCTCCTCTGGAAAGTCCTCTACAAAGAAGCTTCTTTGATGTGTCATCATGCATGTCTATAGTCAGGACAGTCTGTTACTACTGATCGATGAGGGAAGCAGGCAGCAGAATCCCCTAAAAGGCAGAAAGTTCAGCTTTTCATAGCTACAAAGCCAAGAAGTCTAGCCTTATCTTTTCATTCAATTCAATCTACAGGTTATTTAACCTGGTATGGCAAACATTTTTTTTTCTTAAGGATTTGGGGGCATAGCATGATTTTCCTTTGCTTTTCCTCCCCTTCCATAGACACCAGATATATAATCAGTTGCATCTAGATGAAAAACACTTTTTGTGCCATATGATAACTAGGACTTTCTTTTAGCATTTTCTCATCCATTAAAATAGGTTATCCTAAAATACTTCTAAATTCTGTTTGTTCCTCTTATACAGCAGAATGTGGTACATTCTTATGCAAGTAACAAGTAACTAGAAAATGAAAACTTGTAAGAAAAAAAATAACAAAAATAACAACGTGATAAAATGGTGGTACACGGCAACACTGACATTGCAGAAAGCTCTTTACAAGCATGTGTAGGCTGCTGGGGCACCTTTCATCAACCGGTACACTGCAATGAAAGTGGCTGAGTGGGTCTGACACTGCATTTACTATGGGCAAGGTGCTTATCCACACTCACTTACTACAGCTCAACTGAGATATCTTTATTCACCAGTTGCAGCAACCCAGTTACATTTATGTATTTTGAATACGGAAAACTCTCTCTGACAAAATATATATAGCCCATAATTGTTTCTACTGCAAGCTCTAATACATTAGGAAACCAGCATAGACTTGGTCTCTGAAGTCCAGCTTGCTTTGTCCGCAGATGTTCTGCAAAGTGGAAGAAGGCAGTATATGTGACAAGCCCCTGTCCTGTTCCACTAGTCATTATCTTTCTTTTTACTACACAGCATTATGCATTCTGAGTTCTCCTCTCATTATAATCTTCTATTCTGTTCAGCTATAAACTCATTAGTCTCCGTCAATATGACAAGCTGTCCATTTTGTATCACTCAGCTATTTGAATCTTTGTTAATAATCATCTTTCCTTATTTCATAGCCATAAGTCAGCATAAGTAATGTATGACTTCAGCCATTTGCATGTCACAGTAATTTGGCCATTGGCAATGTCTGACAGTCTGCATTTTGATCAGCTAGCTTAACCAATCCATCTTTTTTAACATATTTTTTCTATACATTGATGTTACACATTTGCAGTTAAACCACATAAAATTAAGACTCTGCTTCACTTTGGAACTAGGTGTATTTTTTTCTTATGACACATGTTCATACCCCCAGCCTATTGTTCTTTACTGCTGTATATACTTTGCAAATTTATTTGAAAACTGCAAATTTGTTCTCATAAGCTCTTATAGTCTTACTTCCTTTACTGTAACAAGTAGATTAAAAAAAAAAATGTGAGGAGAACTCTCTTTATACTTACATATACATATATATATATATATATATACATAAGAGAATTTCACAGAATTTCTTTTACTTCTCATAGTATGCACACAAAGCATGGGCATATATGTATGGATTTATGTGGGTAATTCTGGCAATTCTGTGGCTCAGAACAGGAAAAATAAGATTACATTTCCAAACGGTGAAACTTTTCATTTTGCAAGGGCCTTCTGATTCCATAATGTCAAGAGAAGAATAAGAATAATCTCTTTTCTATTGGTATCAACAGAAAAAAACTAGGAAAGTGTAATGTTGCTTGTGGTTATATTTCATAAGACTTTAGGAAAAAAGTGCCAAATTTGGGCTTGCTTAACAAAATGCATTTCAAGTTCTTCTAATTTTAAGTAAAATAGAAGCTGAAGATGCTGAAACTCATCAGAAGGTTAAACTAGGGCAGGTGGATAATTTCACTAATAAGTAAATATGAAATGGATGGTTGTCAGTAAGCATGCTCTGCAATCACCATGTAATTTATTCTAACTTTCCATAAATACAACATAACCTTAAGATCTTATACAGGTGGTTTGCTTATATTGTCCAAATTATGCATGCAATATCATGCCAGTGTCCTCAAAAATCACCTCATGCAACATGATATTTTAAAATCACAGAATCACGGAAGGGACTCCTAGAGATCATGTAGTCCAAACTCCTGCTCCAGCAGGGACACCTAGAGTACGTGGCACAGGGTGGCATCCAGGCAGGTTTCGAAGATCTCCAGAGAAGGAGACTCCACAACCTCTCTGGGCAGCCTGTTCCAGGGCTCTGGCACCCTCACAAGAAAGAAGTTCTTCCTCACATGGAGATGGAACTTCCTGTGTTTCAACTTGTACCCATTATCCCTTGTCCTGTCACTGGCTACCACCGAGAAGACTTTGCCCCCATCTTCCCTACATTCTCCCCTCAGGTACTTGTACATGTTGATCAGATCCCCTCTCAATCTTCTCTTCTCTAGGTTAAACAGGCCCAGCTCCCTTAGTCTTTCTTCATAAGGCAGATGCTGCAGTCCCTTAATCATCTTGGTCGCTCTACGCTGGACCCTCTCTACAAGCTCCATGTCCCTCTTGTCCTGGGGAGCCCAGAGCTGCACCAGGTGCAGCCAGAGCTGAGTAGAAGGGCAGGATCACCTCCCTTGACCCGCTGGCAACAAAAATGATGCTGGCATGTTGCGGGTTTACATTCTGCATTCACTACTAATTAAATAGTTGATCTAAATTAAATTTCTCTAAATTGCTCGTTAGCACTGATGCAGTCCGTACTTATTGCCCAGACTTATGTCATTTCAGCTGGACTGACATCTTGGAAAGGATGTCATAAAGTGAAATATATCTATGTCTGTAAACTGTAAAAAGAAAGAAGAAGAACAAGAAGGCTTCTATATTGAAATAAATAGGTGGTCTCATATTCTAAAATGTCCAATCTCTAGAAAGGAAAACATCTTTAAAAAATCGTAAATACACAATATTTTATTTTTTAGGTTTTTCCTCTTTCATTTTGCTAATTGAGAGACATAGCAGCATTTCTGCTGCTATCATACCTTACTGTGTGACTGCATGAATTAAAGCTGCTGCAGGCAAGAATTATGAAGACATCTTCCTGATTTAAACCATTTGATTAAAATACTCACTGAAATGCATACCACTGCAATTTTTGGTAAATAATAATGAAAGAAAAAAGATTTTGGATTGAGAACATTCTCCTGCAAATTCCATATTTATGTTGATGGAAGTGGAAGGTAAAAAAAAAAAAAAAGAAAGAAGGATTATAATTGGTTCTAAGCCGTGATTTAGTCTAATAACATGACTTGAATAATTTAAAGGATATATGTAAAATATCTGATTAACTTGAGAAAAGGTGTCTAGTTTTACTCATAATGAAATGAAGACCATCTCTTTTAACACTCAAAAAGAATATTTATTTCTAATATGAATTATTTTGTTCAAACACCTTTTTAAATACTTAGCCTAAATTGTTAATCAGCTAAATTGATCTTGATAATGTATCTGTATTGTTTATTTTTACTTAAATATTAACAATTCCTAGACACTAATAATAATTTATTGTAGCTTTCTTTAAATGTTTTAATACAAATATATAAATGTGAGATAATTACATATACTTCAATAAACTTTTAGTAAGCTAAAACATGGACCAAGAACATTTGAGAACCTATATAGATGAACAGGTCTTTGTGTCATACACGTCAGACACAAAAATTAGAGTTTTAGGCAGTAATTTACCTCTTTTTATTATAATATCCACAGAAGATGGTTTATGAGAATTTTTACTGAAGCATGCAGAATGTCTAGATATTCATCATAGAATGACGAATTAGGCAATGCTTTGTCAGAAATGAATGATATCTGAATTAATCCCATCCAGAATGTGCCATTTCCTGCTCCTGGAGCACTTGATTATTGAGCAATGATAACACACTAATGTAAATTATAGCCCGGTTTGTTCAAATGCCCCATTATTGGCTGTAAAGTGTGGCTGCTGTGCACTAGACTTTAATTAAAGAGCCTGACATGCAAATTTGTTCTTCCCTAAGGCCTGAACATGTTACCAAGCACCCCAAAATGTGCAGGAATCCAATTTATACTTCCCAAATAGTACAGAAGATCAGGTTGCCTCAACTCTTGAATCTCCCTCTTCAACGAAAGGTGCCCATTGCTTCTGTGCTTTGTGCTAAATTTGACAGCACCAGCATTGAAAGATCATTCAGAGCACTCCTATAAAGAGATGTTCAAAACAGAACGTTCAGTCATTCAAACATGTGCAATCATGAGATAAGATGCTTGAAAAAGGTACATCACGGGATTAAAAAAACTTCTGAATCTGCTGTCCAAGTCCAAACTTAGGCATGTGGTCTAAGTCTCGCTCTGCACTCTCTTCATCCTGAGTTCCTCACATGCTGAGAACTTCTCTCCAGAATTTCACAGAGCTAATTTGAGGACTGATTGCTGATAGGTTTATTGTGTACTTTGCATGAACTCCTTTTTTCTGCAAAACCTAAAATTAACCTTATGTTTTGGTTATGTTTTGTTTTATTATTTTATAGTAATAAGGTTTTATGTTCTGGATACAATTGCTAACCACAAAAAAATACTTTTCTAAATTCCACTCTCACACGGGCATGTGCCACTGAATTTAAATAGAATCTCAGAAGTCAAAATCAGCGCAAAATTTAATGCTCTCATTTCTATACATCTAACATATGTGCCATAACGGGTATTCCACTAAATATCTGAGCCTGACGGTATTTGTGTCCTGAGAGTGCAGAATCAGGCAGTGAAGAAGAAATTCAGTCTTACACAAAATGGGGACATCTGAAGTTAAAACAAAGTAGTGTAACTGTTACTCCCATAGTATCTACCCCAAATCCGCACTGCAGTCAGTAGGCAGCACTTCATGCCTCTGGAACCCTCAGAAACACCCAGAAACTTGTGTACATCAACAAGCGGTGTAATCATCCCCACGTCACTCAGTAATACCAACAAAAGTCTGGAATATGATTGCTGCAGCCAGGAGAAATGGAATAATTGTTTGCTTAAAAAAAAAAAAAAAAAAAAGTCAATCCCTGATACTTCAGTAGGATGAAGTCATTGAGTCTAAGGGAGTCAAGCTGGAAACACAAAGACTTACTTTCTATTTTGTAGGGGGAAAAAAATAAAAAAAAAAAGAAAGGATGAAGAAAGGCACTTAGAGTGCAAGAAACCTTTTAGCAGCTCTTGAGCCAGTCAATACCCCTGAGCTACATGTTTGCTTTCATGTCCCTTGTGTACTAATGACAGATTAACAAGCCACATAGGTAGAAGTGGGAGTTTGAAGGCTAATTAGATGCTGTGAATTTTCCCAAACGTGTCAAAATAAGAAAAGCAACTGTGCTAAATAACTCAGTGCTGATACACTGTAGAAAATGAGTGATTAATAAACCTCAGTGCTTTTATTTGCTTCCTTGTGGCATGGTGATCTGGCTGCTCTGCACCGTGAAGCAGAGTGGTGTATGTACAACGCAGGAAAGACTAGCTAAATATCTTCCAAATCAGTGCTTTGTTTTAAAGTAAACATCCATCCAGGTTAACAATGAATATTTGTTCATATGGTATATTAATAATGGTACCAGATTTTCTGCCTCTCCAAAATAACTAGTTCTTGCCCCCAGCCCTAAAATGACATCAAGCAAAAGGGAATATTCTGAGGTACGCACTAGCACAGATCTGTACTGCTTTGTACCTACATGCCAAGATGACAAACTTCATTATCACACTTTTGGGCGCTGTCTAAATCAGACTGACCTTGGCAGCCCATAACTGTGGTCAAGAACAGCTTTCTATTTGTGATGTTCTGAGTACATGCATGGCCCCTCCATGAATGGCACTTTTTGCCAACATTTTGTGTATGTAGACAAAAGTGAACTTATAGCTAAGCATCACAGTCTCTGCTTCTCCAGGCAGAGACTGGGAAATGAAGGTTTCCCCTCCAGTCTGGCTGGCTCACTGACAGTCACCTGGAGGGGCAGGAAAGGAAATATGGGGAGGGAAACACTCTCTGGCAGCCCATTGGAGAGCTGATGTCAGTTTTGGTCTGAAGTGCAAATCTGTCAAGAATTTTGGGGGTAAGATGAAATAATATTTTTTCCCCAAAACATGGATTTCTAGGACCAAAAAAAAAAAAAAAAAATCCTGTTTCAAGATCCAGTCTTCAAAAACATGCCATGATTTGGAGAGCTGTTTCCTTTCTTTTTTCTTTCTTTTTTTTTTTTTTTTTTGATTTCTGCTCCTGTATCTGTGCAATAGCATTGGATGTCTTTGCCAGTGGAAAAGTTTCTATGCCTTGCATGTGGAGTGATTCCAAGTCAGTGGCAATAATGCTGTTACAGTTTACCTCTTCAAAACTAACATATAAATGAAAATTTATTATTGATCTGAGCATTGCTGGAAGTTTCAGTGTCCTTTTTTGTAAGAGAGAAAAAAAAAAAAAAAGGAGGTTTGAAAGACAAAAAAGTAAGAGACCTTGCATTCCATACAAGGGCAAAGGCAAACCATGTATTGCATGTCCGTGCTATACAATATGCATTCTATATAACCATGCCATGCTTCATGCTTTAAAGTAGCTTGTATGCTTCTAGATATCTTGTCAATTTGGTGGTGCTGGGTAAACAGCAACTTCTCCTCAATTTTAACACATCAGAGAGTGGAAATGCTTCAAAGGAGCCTTGAACCTCAGCAGAGTGGATGGAGGAGAAGTCATGAGCTCCCACACTGTAATTCTAATTAGGAAATCAAAGTTGTACATCAGACATGGGAATTTTTCCCTCTAAATCAAAAAGACAGCTGCCAAGCAATGTGCTTTGTGCTAGCAGAGGAAAGGTCATTCCCTGGGGAAGGCACAGTCCAAGAATGCATTTGAAAATAACCATCACAATAGCAGGAAAAAAAGAATTTGTGGGGTAGCAGCTTTCACCTGTAGTGACTTGGTGAAAGGTGAAATGGAGGAAGGCAGGAAAAAGCCAGGACTGTGTCCATATAAAGTTTTCAGGTTGATACCATCTCTGGAGTTGAATTCAGTGTTGGGATTTTGACGGCAGAACTAGGAAGAACACTCTTCTTTTTTATTTGATCTCTCATAAGGAGGAAGAGGTCATCTTTTAAAATGACTACTGCTTTTTTTACTAGAGGCAATGTCCTCACTTAAGACCCCAGTTAAATGAGACACTATGTTAAAAGAAAGTTCTTAGATCAAAGGCTTGATTTTGTCACTATTGAGAAACATCAAAAACATAAACCTTCCCACATGGGGCCAACTTATAACAAACAAAGAAATAGATTTAGGTTGTATGTCCAAAGTGTCTTCGTATTAAAAAAGGTAGAGGGACAAAAAGATCTTTGCAAACAGCAATAAATGTGAGCTTCAAACCAGCGAAAGGAAATACAAGGTTAGCCAGCCACTGTAAATGTCACACATATTTATCTGTAAGGCTTTGCTACCTATCATTTTCTTTCTGAACCCTACTGTAAGAGTAAAAAGAAGTATTTTGATTGCCAGAGATCTCTTTGACAAAGTTTTTTTTTTTTTTAAAAAAAAAAAAAACATAATTTGATTTATATGAACTGTCATCACCCCCATGCTATCCCTGCTATTCCACAGAAATTTTCCTGTTTACACCTCACATTTTTCTTCCAGGTTTTACTAAATGTTTTGAAATTCCTGGGGGCAATTTAGTAATGTTTCTTGTTGATTTTGATATAGGGCAAAAACAGGTACAATCTCTCATGAGATTTCCTCAGAGCCAGTAAGGATAACAAAATTAATAAATTAATAAAGCAATGCTTTTCATTTAAAAGGCATTATGTGGATGTTTTCTTTAAACTGGAAAGCTCTTCATCACCACAGAGTGGCCAGGTAAAAATGATATCCCACATCCAGGAGCTTCTGATACCATTCTAAACAAGCTAAAATAATGCTCTAATGTGCCGAAGAAGGAATTTCAGTAATACTAGCAAAATTATACTGGTAGAACGATTATGTGCCGTAATCCTACATTTATGGACATCTGCTCTTTCCTAGAAGTCTAACATGATGATTAATATATGACAGCCCAGAAGGAAGCATCACAAGTCTTACTCATTCAGGACTGTACAGAGCAATTATCATCAAGTAATGACTTTAATATTAAGAAAATATGTTGCTTTTTTAAGCCTAAGGCTAAGTTTACTTATTCATTGTCTGAGACTGAATCAGAAGAAGTCTCCAACATTGATACAGACATTTTAAATATTTTGCTAGGGGGTGATTTTTAAATAACTCACTGATTAATTAGTAGCATCAAAGTGTGGAACTGTACATCACCTTAGGTATTTACTGACTGCAATGAATAAATCTCATCATATTTGGTGGTATCTTCAGTACCACGTTGCAGCTGACTACGCTTTGAGCGAAGGCAAAGGACAGGTTTATAAACTAGTTGAAATTGTGTACAATAGGACTATAGCAGATGTGGTCTGTGAACTGCTGAGCCCCTGTGGATAAATGGTTGTCTTATCTCACTCTGTTGAGCATGATGCAAGGAATCCTCCCTGCTCCAACTTGTTCTAGGTACAAGTTGTGGTACCATTCTTTCTACTCCAAGCACCTCTTCCACGTTGTCATCACCTCATCTCCCTGCCTCTATTCATAATATTTTTACCTTTGTTTTAAGTCGTTTTCTCTTGGATGACCATGTCTGACTTCTTTGCTCTGACAACTCTTTCTGGTAAGACAAAAGCAAATCCATGAGAATACAATCCACAGTGAATACTTAAGGCTTCCTGAAAGATAGGAATAACTTCATGGTTTTATCTCCTAGCAGGTTGTTAAATCCAGGGCATTGGGTTTGCATATACTATATGCTTGACTAACAAGGAATCTCCCTTTCTGCTCCTGATCTCCCAAAGCTGCTTATCCTTTCTACCTGAGAGAGTGGAAAGCACAGCATAAGGAAGGTAGATCACACTCGGCCTTATCTTTTGTTTTTGGCAGGTACAAAGTCTGTCTGACAGCCTTTGTCTCTAGGTCTTCAGTCCACTAAATTATGCTTTGGCAGTGCTATTGGAGATGCAAAGAGAAGACTGTTACGTGATTGACTGCTACCCGATGTTGGCACAGCATCTTCTTGTTGCAAGAAAATAGCATTCTTTTAGTAAAATTAAAAAATCAATGTCAGACTGCAGCCTTTGGGACAGAGCCCAAGTCTGGATTGTAAAAGCCAGGGCAGACTGGTTAGAAAAAAAAAATGTTGGCAGATGACCATAGTTCAGGCCCTGAAAACAGTACCACTCAGACTCATTTATTCATTGAAAAATATGAGAGAAGAATGCAATTAGAGGTCTTCATAGAGCCAAACCAAACTCTGCATGGAAAACGGTGACGACTCTATATTTTATTGAAAAAAAAGTGATGTATTGAATTTACAAAACTAATTAACATAACTAAATATCCCAGGGATTTCCAATGCTCTTATTAGCTCGGTATATGAGCATCTCGCTGTCTTCAATGCCTTTCTTTTCCTAATATCACTGTGAGATGATGAAGTATTATTAGGTCCATTTCACAGTCAGAAAAGTGAAGCTCAGCAGACTGCTGAGTTTGTGCTGGACCATGCATGTTGCTGATCTTGGTCTTACAGCCAGTACATGGGATACAGCAGAAGCATGTTAAAGAAAATGCTATCTCCTTTTTAAAACTAACATAGAAAAAGCTTTAAATAGGCTTTCTAAGTTAACCCTTGTTCTACACATCCTGAAGTCATTTATATCAGTGAGAATGGTGAAAAAATTACCCAACCAGCAGAGCAGCATTTGTAATTGATGACACAATCAAAAAGAGACAGCAAATTAGAACCCTGCATGTGTTACATTATTTTCCATACTTGGGTGCTAATGGCTTTCACATTTAGTCAGTTCACAATGAACAAACATATAAAGTATCCTGATGCAGAAAATACCATGGAGTTTGCCCTACAGGGTCTGTTATATTCCAAATAAAATAGGCTGTAGGTTTTTTTACAGTGAAATTTGGGCCACATTATTTTATTGATTTTCTAACACACAGTCTAGTGAAATCAATGGACAGTTCTGCTTAGTAATCAATGGTACTATCTGGCCATTAGCTTGTATTAGAAGAGAGATCTGAACATCTGATAGACATGTCTAATAGTGCAAACATCTCATTATAGCTGTGTAGGTCAAAACACAAAAGTGATGGCCACTTTGCATGGAAATACTAATGAAAGAAAAGAATGTTTTTTCTTTTTATCACATTATCTCTTAAAGAAGTAAAATCTTTAGAAAGTATTTCGTGCATTCTTAAAAGAGTGAGCATCATCAGGCAGTCTCAAAAGTTAGGCAGTCAACACTTGCAAGATTCAAAATTAGCAAGGAATCTACGGCTGAAACCTTGAATTCACTAAACCCAATTTTTATTGGCTTAATTTTGTGTCTAGGATTTAATTCTCATCTTTCTACTGAAAGAAAGAAGTTCTGAAACTAAGCATGGCATACTTTTTACCTTCATGTAATATGTAAGAAACAGAACTAAGTGAGTTCAGAAGCCTTAAGAACCGAGTTGATTCACCAGACAAGCTTTGAAGTCATGCCTTGCACATTCAAATATGTGCGCCTTCAAGACTTATGACATTTTTAACCATGTTCTCACCCTTGATCTGTGCAGTTTTTAATAGTTTGAATTGTATTGGGAATAGTGGAAAATAAATAAATTAAAGATACCTCAGTTATCTTTATATACCTATCAGTATATAGATATTGCATTATCTATGCTGCGTTGCAAACAGGAACTTAAGAAAAAAATTTCTAACAGTGAGGGTGACAGAGCACTGCAACAGGCTGCCCAGAGAGGTTGTGGAGTCTCCTTCTCTGGAGATCTTCCAAACCCACTTCCATGCAGTCCTGTGCCATGTGCTCTGGGTGACCCTGCGTGTGCAGGGGGATTGGACTAGATCTCTAAAGGTCCTTTCCAATGATTCTGTAATTAATTTATTTACATTTTAATGTAATTAATGGCATGGATATTCCCAGGTTTCACTACGGTTTTGGCATAAGATTAGTTGTTTTTTCAAAACATTGTGATTAATCAATGCTTCTAGTTTTTGTTGGTTCATTAAGTCTGTTTACCACAGCACAAACAGCTTGGTGTAGGTCTGGCTAGATGGAATCCCTTGATTCATTCATTCTATGACTGTATGGAGCGGGAGAACTTTAAGCTCTTTGTCTACACCAAACATGTAGGTACTAGTGGCTTTTAAGAGAATTAAAGATCTTGTTGGTATATTGCTTTGACCATTCACCAATCCATTTGAGCATTGACAGCCCTGAGAGCTATTTTGAAACTTCTAGTAGAATTTATAAGCTAAAAATATCTACCCCAGTTAACACATAACATGAAAAAAAAAAAAAAAGTGATTCATGTTTCATCCGGTACAACAGATAACAAGATGGTAGCAGTGTGCCATTTATACTCAGGATAGCAGATCGAGCGTTCAGGTGGCCTACCAGGGAACACAAGAATAATGTCTTGCTATGTCTACTTAGGCTTGCCATGAGCACTGCTCTGAGGTGTGCTGTGGTAAATCTTTCGTTGTATGCATAATTATGTACTCACAGAAACAGGGACTGACCCCTGCTGAATCTGGGATTCCAAGCTAGCTACTCTAACATTCTCCTTCCCTCTTTCAGTGAATAATTATTTTCATAATAATAGTTATATTATAGAAAGACCTTCTCTGACATCAAAAGGCAGACCTCAAAAACATAAATCATGGAAAGGGTATAAGAAAAGAAAGTCTTCTAGATATACATCTCTCCTTTTCTGTGGTTTATTTTTCCTCACATGTAGGTGAAAAGGAACAAGATCAGGCTGTCCACACCACTCACGTTTTGTGTGGATGTCGTGTGTGTTTATGTGAGTGCTGTATGACTGGACCTTTGGACAAGGCCACAGAAACCTTCTGTCCTCTTAGGCTGCCAGATTCAGAAGCCTCTGTCAACCTGATTACTCTTCCTCTTGCCATAACGCTTGAACAGATATTTCAAACACCTTCTCCCTTTTCCAGAATTCAGATATATAGGCTTTATAGTCCATTTAAAGCCTTTTCCTCTGCTTTGTAGAATAGCTGTGTCTCAAACTCAAAATGGCTGAAGTTGGAAGGAACCTCTGCAGGGCAACCTCATCTGCACCAACACTCCTGCTCAAGCCTGGGTAGCCTGCCCAGGGCTGTATCCAGTTGGTTTTGAGTATCTCTGAGGTTGGAAACTCCACAACCTCCCTGGACAACCAGAAAAGACTGAGGACCAGAGGGATCCTCCTCATAGATACAGCACAGGATATGGTATTGTAATATTGTTGGAATGTCCTTTATTAGGACCATTGCATTACAAGGTGAACGTGGAACACTGTAGAACAAACTCTATTGTAACTAACTCACTACATAGCCACAGAACCACATATGATATTAATTAATATAGTACATATTTCTGGATTTATTGCAGTGGGCACAAAATTTGATGTATAGCTGTTAAAAGAAAATCATAAATCTGAATAATACATTTGATTTGTTTGTTCCTATGATAAAAAATAATCCCAGCATAACCATAAATAAGGGGAATTAAAAAGAGAGGCCTTTTCTTAGCAGGTGAAATTTAGTTTGCTTCCACTTCCATATATTCAGCTGTGAACATTTGCAGAAGCTAAAGTTTGACCCAGCAAGCAAACTTTGGATTTTCAATTGCATTTGTCACAATACATTCAAGATTTGTTAGTTGTACAGTATCACTCATCATGTTATATGCCATTTCTTTGAGAATGTAAAGGGCTGAAGGGACCATTATGATCGTGTAGCTTGACATTCTGCACAGCAACAAAAAACTGTGTTTTTCTCTAATATTTGATATATTGGGTTTGAACTTAAACACGTTTTAAGAGATTTATTTAGTTTTTATTTAAAATAAGTCAAATGCTGGAAAATTTATGAAGTGACAGTGAATTTATGAAACAAACTGACAAACTCTTCCAATGATTAATTTTTATCTCTATTAAAAATATATACCTTTTCTAGTTCAAGTTCATATATTTAATATGCAGCTTTTTTCTGAAATGAGTAAGTATCACATGATCAAATAGCTGAAGAAATGGCATGTGTGTTTGGCTCATTAACTAGACTGTGCATGTTAGAGACCCGCTAATGTATTCATCCGAGAACTATGTCTGCTCAGGAAAAAAATATCATCAATTCTCAGCAAAAAGGACCAATGTAGGAGTTTCATTAATGTCTCTTTAACTGCTTTCTAATTGGCAGTCATGGTGCTTTTCTATGATTTTTCAAAAGCTAATACACAAATGTAACAAAATATTTCTCAAAAAGCGAAGCAGTACTTTAGAAAGAAAATCCCCTTGTACTATAAATAATATGCTGAAAAATAATTGCCAGCTGGGATTTTAAATGACTATTTTCAACTGGACAGAGGATGATAGCTATATTTACTGCAAAGAGGCAGAATCAGTACAGAACTCCATTAGATCTTTTTCTCTCAAATGCCTTTCTCATGTGGATCTATTTTCTTATATTTCTTTCAGCTCCATCAGAGTACCACATATATTTATTAATGTATATTGTGTGCTAAAGAGGCTGAAGATGCCTGCTCCAGAAGTGCAAAGCCAATCTGCTGTACACAGAGGGCTAGGGACTTTAAGAGTAACTCTGTTAGCCCCTCTTTGATTTAGTTTGCTCATGGGCAGAGCTTCCTTTGAATGTGTGAGCAAGCTTGACAACTGGCAGTTGTAGCCTCTGAAACACACAGTTCTCTACATAATTGGCCCCAGGAGAGAAAATGCACACTGTACCTTGAGGGTATTCCTGTGAGAATAAAGAAAACATCTGCCCTGAGAAGGTCTCTTTAAACATATATATTTAACAGATAAAATCTCCAGCTTTCTGAAAGGGTAGATACATTTGGAAATACATAATATATAGTTAAAAATAGCCACACGACTGTCTTCGAGAAATATTTTGGCTTATTTTACTTCCAAGTTTTGAGCAATCTTGCCCTTTGTTTTCCCTCTACCCAATAGATACTCCTTGTTTATTAGAAAACAATCTATTAATCATTTTCTAACAAGAGCATAAAATTCATATACTGCTAAGCCAGAGTTACTACTAAAATGCAATTCTGGTGATGTATTTGTCCACGTGCAAGACGTGAAGAGGGTTTTAGGCGCACAAACAAAACTTGCATCAGCTTAATTAGCTAAATCCAGAAGTGCTACTTAGGAAGAAAGAAATACCTGCTACTCATTGCCTTCTTGATACTAAACACAGCTTTAATTTGACTTAATGACTGCATTAGTATCCATGCCTATTTTTGGTACATGCCCAGAACTGTTCTGTGAGATGCCAAGAAGGTAAGTCTCATCTAAAACCTAGACAAAGCTAAAATCTAGGTGAGACAACTTTTCAGTTTTTTAAAGGGTCAGACCTAGAAGGCATGTTTAGGTCATGATAACAAACACTAAAGGAGATATCTTTCCTACTAAAGCTAATGAGGCCAGGGCATAAGTCTGCAATAATTGTTACAAAATGAACACTATTTAGGCATTGTGCTGTAGAAGATAAATGCCCCACGGCTTTGAGGACATGTTGCATGTGGATATAATTACCCTGTTTTAGAAGGAGAAAAGAATCTAGCCATATGGACACAGGTCCTCCTGCATCACTTGTCAACAGGTTGGAAGGACAGGCTCCCTCCTGTTTGCTTTTTTACAACAGATGTAACTAAAATTATTGAACAAATAAATCATAGCAGCTGAAGCTGTATTCACTCAAAACAGGGCAAAAGGAATCAGTGATGCTCTCTATGTATATGATGTATTACCAGTAGCCCAAAGACAGTTCCATAGACTTCAGCTGAAGAGGTTCAAATGCATATAGTTTCCTTCCCCCAAAAATGTCTTAATCACCAGATAGCTTCACTGTGTCACTTTCCACCTCTCCTGTTGAAACTGGGCCTACTGAGCAACCAAGACAGATTTGAAGGAACAGAATGGAAAGAAGCACCAAAAAAAAAAAAAAAAACACCAACCCTTTTAAGCTGGCCTAATATAGCATTGAGGTCATTCAGCTCAGTGAGAGAGTCCTGAACTCTGGTAACTGTTCCCAGCACTGTTTATACATTTTATATTAGGCAGCCATTGGATAAAATTAAAAATAATTCTGAGAGCAGGAATATGGAATGCAGCCTTCCTATCACTTCTTTGATGAATATCTTAGCAACTAGTCTGTTTTATTTTTAAAATGACTTTAATCCCTAACTTAGCTAGGAGGGAATACTTTGCATACAATATATTCCTACAATGTTTTCCTGGCCAAAAAATAGAAATTAGTCATTAGTCATTAATCAAGCTAGCCATTTAATACCATGAGGCATTAATTGCACTGCTCCGCTTTTTACACTCTTCTTTCATGGTCAAACAATGAAGATCAAGACTTTTTGTGCTGTCCTAGACATCCTTTGGAACATCACAGTGCAATGACAAGCAGAGCTGCCAAACTGTTTTAATGATGGAGACTGTTACAATAAGTCACTAAAGTGAAAAACTTCTAGGTTGTTTAGTTAAGGAAGAAACATCACTGTTAATGGAAAAAGAATAAAAACACATTCAAAATGTATTTTGTGAATGTTCTGCTGAAGAAAACCCTGCTGGTTCATTGTGAGTCCATTAAGATGATGGCATCAGCTATGTGCATTGTTGTGTATGCTTTTCATCCTGTTTAAATATGCCTCTCAATGACTCCATGCATTCAAGCTAAAATGAAAATATTTTACAGGCAATCTCCTGCCCGCCAACTGAAGGATCATTGCAAAGATGTTCTGATACAGAGTGGCCTCCTTCACCTATTTCTTCTCTCCAGTCCACTTAAGAAATTATTTTCCTCCTTCCCCTCCCCACAATGTTCTTTTTTTTAATATCTTTGCTTTTATTTTCTGCAATGTTCCTCCTTTGTTCATCTGCAGTGGTTCTGAATGCTAATGAGTTCATTTCTGCTGTAGCTTTTTGAGGTCAGTTTGCAAGGAGACTGGAATAGACTTTTTTATCTTGAATCCGAGATTAATTAAAGAAATCTTGAACACAGATTCAAGATTACTTGTTTGAGTAGAGAAAGAAAGGAAGATATAAGTTCAAAAATACTCAACAATCAAAAAAGAAAAGAAAAAAAAAAGGGAGGAGGCAGTGACAAAAATGCTGAAAATGCTGGAGCAAGTTCACAGACCCTGTAACTTAGTGAAAATAATTTAAGTGCTCATTAGTGTTTGCAAGGCACATGTCGACTGTGCTGATAGGGTACCTGTGAGTGCCTGTGAACACATGCTTCCACAGATATTGCAATATCTAAATGAAAGATTTGTCAAAATTACAACAAATTCTCTGTCTTTAATAAAGCTTTTCTTTCCCTAATTCCCTATTCAAATAATAAAAGCACAGCAGAGGTTCTCAACTCTGTTGGTCATATACATTAATAATTCTTTTTTGTTAGTTTAGACTCACACTTTGTTTGATTTCTTATACACTTCTTACGCTTTTATCTCCTCTTCGAGACATTTGTCTCCAATGGTGTGCACTTAACATGAAAAAGTTAACTCAAATTATTCTGAGACTCCTTTCAGGGATGCTCTTTGACATATATATATTGAAAATAGCAAACTCAAGTTCAGCTATTTACCCCAGCAAAAATCAAAAGAGGCTTACTTTCTTGTATTGATAGTATCACTGTGATTTAAGCACAGGTTACTTTCCATCGTAATGAATTAATAATATCTTGGGAGCTCAGCAGTCTATTAAGGATAGGTGTTACCTCAATAGGAAAAGGCTTAAAGGAGTCTGCAATATAGCATAAAAATAGTATCAGCATTCAAACCAAGTACATATAAAAGTGTGCATATTAAGTACATTTCTGTATCCCCAGGGGAATCTGTGTCAGGACCAAACTCTCTCTGAAGAAAGGAATGTGCTGCCTTAGTTTGTGTTTTGGTTTCAAGACCGTACATGGATTGTCTACAGACTATAGCGACAAACTTGTCAAGGCTGGTGCGCTGTTTTGATGAGAAAAGTATGAGCACGTACCCGACATGTGCTTACCTTACACACAAATGTTCCAGAACAAATTTATTCTGTTGTGTAGAAGATACTGAAATATCTCCCCAGAAAATACTGCACCTTCACATCACTCGATACATACTTTTGTGTCCAGAGCTGTCTTCCTGAGGCCGTTCTGCGCTGCCTGCAGAGTTCAATATGTCTCTTATGAAGTGAAACAATGTAACTGTAGAGATTACTTAAATATAAATTCAGCAATTTAGAGTAATGAATAAATCCTCATTTAGAGAATTCTGGGTACAAAAACTTCAAAAGTGTGCTTCACAAATGTATTGTCAAGGCAAGGCTTGTTTTGGAGGCCAGTGAAACACAAAAACCACATACCACGACATACATTTATGTCAGCATTTTCTGTCTCTGTTCATCCACAGGCATTAAGCCCACCCTCTAGAGCAAAATTTTGAAGATAAATATATTTTTTTTAACCATACCTACATTATTGAGGGAAAAAAAAAAGAGAGCTAACAGTAAGATCAAATTATTTTCAACATATAGAAAATGAATGATCTATTTATCCAGCCTTAAAGACTGTGAAATTATGCCCAAATAATGACAAATCTGGTTATGGTCTCCTTCCATCACAATCTTACAAGACGAAATGCCCACAAATTTTATTTTTATCTCCATTTAAAATAGAAAGATTTCCTAATGCTAGAAACAATTCCCAGATACTGAAATTACTCAACTTCATCAAGATGGGAAATAATTTCAGAGAAAGTACATCAGAAATCATCAGTGTAGGTGTTAGATAATAACTTTTTAAAATATTATACATAAACAGAGGTCATTAGTCCTAAAACGCTAACATAAGTGCCTATTTTCCCTGTAAGGATGAAGGAGAGAAACCACACAAGAAAAAGCTATCTTCAGAGGCCTCTGGAAGGAGAGCCTCTTCCTATAAGTCAGACACTTTAGATACACTGTGTTTGTCTCTTTTTTTTTTTTTCTTTTGTGTTGCTTATATAGGGAGCTGAAGTACTTACTTCGAAGAATGCTTGCTAGGTTCTTAAAATTTAGGGGAAAAAATGTGTAATGTTTACAGAATTTCATCCAGCCCTATCTCTACACATCTTTACACAAATATCAAAGGGCTTAGAGATACTGTATTAGTCTAAACCACAATTAAGAGTAATTTCAGAACTTTTAAATAAAACAAATATTGATCTGTAACCAACAAGCACAATAATTTTGGTATTGACTTCCCAGTCAGTAAATCCAACCAACTAATCCATATACATTTTTAGAAACACTGCTTATTTTTGCTTTATCCTTAAGCTCTAACAAAATGACAACAAATCTTTTGCTGATATAAAGCCTAAAATACATTTCATCTGAAATTTATGCTAGGAATGTATACTACCTGTACTAGCCTGCAATGTGGAAAAAAAAAATCCCTGTAAAGAACATTAGTTTACACCTGAATTGGTTAGAAATGTCTTGGCATTATTACAAATAATATCAATTCTATAGTGATTAGTGATAAAGTGATTTTAACCTCTCTTCTTTTTAGACCTCTTTAGTGTACATCTTCTTTTTTATTATTATTTTGTATCTTACCAGTGTTAAAGAACAGAATATTATACTACTTACATAAATATCATTAAATATCTAAAAATGCTACAAGGGATAGAAACAAATGTTAACATGGAATATGTAGTATGTAAAATGTAACAAATACAGATTGTAAATTGTGCTTAAGTATGTATTCATTTATGATATGTTTTTAGAAATCTCAATGGCTAAACAAGACAGTGTTCAAGCTATACTGTTGCTTCTTTTGGCATTATTCACATTTATTTATTTCATGTGTTTAAGTTGGGTGTGAAACGCATGAAATTTTTTAGGCAGGCAATGAAGCAGTCCTGAGGCTCTGTGCCTACTTCTTCTGCAGCCAGCACAGAAAGATTTAGTGATGACTTTTAGATCAACTGAACCTCTCTCTGGAATCCCTCAAAAATGAGGAATTCAGGTTTCCATGTTGCTTCTACAGATCTTGATCTCTTCAGAGAAAGAGTTACACTGATTGATACTGATATTTATCCTGAACAATTCTCCTTTACACCAAACCATATTACGAGTTTAGGACATTCAAATCGTTATATGTATCTGGGAAAGAATGAAGACAACATAACGAGCTACCCTAAACCATATGTGAAGCAGAGCCCATGGAAAATCAGAGGAGCTATAAATGCCAATGCTTTTCTTTCCCTTCAAGGGTTGGTAATCTTTGTCAGTAACAGGGCTATAACTTACCAAAACAAAATGTTATGGCCAATTGAGAAACAATAAATTCAATGATTTGAATGGAGTCAAAAACGAGGTTGCTTGCTGAACACAAGCACAGTTGTTTCACTGCCTGTATGCACCCATGCAACCTGATTGCCTATGCCAGGGAAACCAAAGACCAAAGGGGATACACAGTAAATACAGAAAAAAACAGCAGATAACCTCTGATATCCACACATCAAAAGAGAGAAGCAAGGAATTATGTCACCTGGATCACCTGCACATTTATCATGAATAGAAATATATAATTTCTGTGTGCAGTATCCAGTGGCTTCAACATCACAGTTTGCTGAGGCAGAACCACACTGTCACTACTGTCACTTCAAATCTGTCCCTATGTAACTGAAATTATATATGCAGTTTCTCCTAGGGTTTCTGCATTCTCTTATTTCTACTGTTTCTTAATGTCATTGCCCATTTGGAACTGTGTCCACTTCATTCTCTTGGATTAGGAGGACCAGTCTTGCAAAACATATAAACATAAAAACAAATAAAGAGAGACATCACTTTGCCAAGAACCCCAATTTGACTGGAAAAAAGAAAAAAAGGAAAGAGATAAATTCAGCTCAAACTGCAGTATGGAAAGGGATGGAGAGGTATAATGAATAGAAACATATTTATAGAAACAAATTGAGAAATAGTCTTTTGTTAAATTACACTTTCCATTTGACTTACTTAATTTAAAAGTTTTCTGATGAGTATTTCTAAAAGAAATAGAAGAAACAGAGAAGAAGTATCTCATTTTATTGAAAAAGGCAGTAGCTGAGGTAGTCCCTGCAGAAGTTCAGGCTCAACTCCCTGATCTGAGTGAGATTCAAATCCACAGTTTCTGTGTAACTGTGCTAACAGCTACGGCAGGGTCAGCGGCTTCAGTTGAAGAAATATAAATTGGCAAAAGGAGTGAAACTCAAGGAAACCTTTTTTTCTCATGAGTAGTCAAAGTCAAGCAGGCATGCTCTCTTGCTCTTGTCACTGAATATTTTAGTACTTTACACTTTGATACTTAAAAAATCTTGTTTTGCTATACAGAGCAGCCTGCTAAAAGGAGGATAGGAAACGTGTTTCAGAAGTTCCTCATGATTATCTATCTACTTTGCTCGAACCAAGGTTTCCCAACACAGAAAAGGTGTCCTAACTACCAGGCAAGAGGCCTTTGTTTAATGAATATTTAAGATACTTTGTTCAGTGCTTCCAGACAAGCAATCATGGCTACTAAACCACACATTAAAAACATCTTCACAGCTGCAAAACGTGTCCAAGTCAAACCAGTGTGAAGCTGTCCATATGGCGTGTTCCCTGGACATGCAACAGGACAACAAGGTGCATCCCAGCTCAGTTCCTCCTCTC
>NW_010586137.1:104682-128700 GCF_000705375.1 Tinamus guttatus
CCAATCTGAACCCTGTGACTCAACAGGAGGGTGTCCTTGGTAATTCTATGTATTATCTTGAATGCCATGCAGTAAATAGTAAGTGACCTTGTCACAGAATCTCATGAAACTATTGTCCATATCAATAAAACCTATCAGTGTTTCTTTCACACAAGTGAAGTGAATTGTGTCACTCACTCCCACCACCACTCCTTTCATGACAACTCCTTGAACTCCTATATATATATGTAGCACTATGACAGAATGACAGCTCATCGTCTGAAATTAAACAACAGGAAAGAAATCCAAAATATCTCTCATAGGATCATAGGGTCATATCCTGATTTTTTTAGAGTCTTGTGTGTGTGTGTGTGTGTGTGATTTTTCTCCAGCAAATTCATACCAAATTTGAAAGAAAGCCCCAAAGTTTTGATTTATTTTTACATAGTCCATTCATAGAATAGACCAAAAAAAAAACCATTTTCAATTACTTCACCTGTAATAGATGACTATAGTCCACTAGGACTGTGTAGGTGGACTACGCAATCCTTAGGGCACATCAATAGGTTATGATAAGTAAACTATGATCCAGCAAATTCATACCAAATTTGAAAGAAAGCCCCAAAGTTTTGATTTATTTTTACATAGTCCATTCATAGAATAGACCAAAAAAAAAACCATTTTCAATTACTTCACCTGTAATAGATGACTATAGTCCACTAGGACTGTGTAGGTGGACTACGCAATCCTTAGGGCACATCAATAGGTTATGATAAGTAAACTATGAAAATATTGAAGAATTTGGGCTTGCAACCTTGGATCCTGTATAACTAGCACTTCAGTTTACCTTTTCCTTTATTTTATGTTTCACTCTTTAAAACACTGATTTCTTTCCATAATTTAAAGAGCTTCTTTCAGTGTTATCAAGGAAATTTATTGGTGTTCTGAAGACTCCAGTTATCTTGCGATTTATGTAAATTGTACTGAAATCAATGGACCTCTCCACTATCTTTGAATCAGGCTCTTCACACTTAACTCATGGAAGTCAAACATAATTGTTAACTAATGACCCATAGCTTTGTGTGAGGTTTATCAGCTCTCTGAGCTCATCATTAAGGAAACTTGTCTCTTAAGAAAAAGGGAAAATAGAGGAGTAGACCAAGTTCATTGAATGCTGGCCATAAAAAAAAGACTCCCTATGGGGAACTGCATAATCCAAAAAAGACTTACCTGCTCTCTATTTACCCACTCTCTATTTATTCTCTTAGCTTGTGTTTTGGCTTGGCTGAAAGAGAAGTCCTGACTTTGATCAGAATGTCCCAAGTACTTCAGATTTTTGATGCACATTCAGTCTTTAAAAACACCCTAGCTTTACACAATGCTGAACCCAGTTCATCTTAAAAATCGATGTCTGAAGTGAAGAAGGGGGTTGGAAACCACAGCTGTGAGGGTGAAGAAAGAGGCACGGAGTATTTTTAAACAAATATATTAATCATAACTCAAAAGGGGGCTAAGAATGGGTGTCTGCCTGGAGGAGGAGATGACACAGAGAGTCAAGTATCTGTTTTCTAAATATCTGCTTTGCCATAGCTCAGAACAACTACTCCACGTGCAAATGTACAGCTGAGATGCAGAGAAAAGAAAGGAAACGGGTATTTTTCTACCCTAGCACTCTGAAGTAAGCCTACTCATTATTCTGACGCAGTGGGAGAGTGGGAGACTCACAGAAGCAGGGTGGACGTGTGAATGTGAACCTGTATAAAATAGCAGTCACCATTAAGTTATCCTTATGCTTCCTAATTAACACAGTTTTTAAAAGAAAATCAAATTGACCTGACAATGCTTTGAAATACCCGATTATTTCAGCAGTTTGTTCTTGATTTATTTCTCATGCACTAACTTAGGCCAGAGATGCACTGATGAGGCTGCTTTACTGCTTCATTTTTAGTATATTGTTGAGTTTGCAACCCCACATCTGGGCATGATTCTGAGCTGTTTAGTGAAAAGAACATTCAGTTTGGTGGTCTGAAAGTGAAAAACAGTTAAAACTGAATTCTTAATCTTCTTTAATGTGCATAGCTCATTAGGCAAAGAGGAATGTTCAGTATCGTTTACTAGTGGAATTTACCTTACACCCACAGCTTATGCCACTTTATGGTAATATACATATACATAATACAATTTGGAAAGCAAAGGCTTCTACGTCATGGTAGGTAGGGAGCATGTAAGAGAAAAAATAAAAATATGAGCAAGATTTAGAGAATGATTTAGTTGGGGAGAAAAATTCAATAAGGAGAGAGGTGGTCTGGAGTTTGAGTTGCTTTTAAGCATCTCAAAAATGATTTAGGAGAGAATAAATTAGAGAGGCAGATCTGAAATATTTGAGGAGCTTGTAGGAAGCAGAGCTAAAATAAAAGAGAAAAAAAATATCCTTTATGATTCTTAAAGCAGAAAGGTTGTTTATGAAGTTTCTCTACATATTTCAATGATCCTTTTCCTAATTATTGTCAGGGCTTTCATTTTCCCCTCTCTCTTTCTCTTTTTTTTTCTTTGAAAGAAATGGATTTCTCCAGGCAGTTGACATGGGCAGGAGGATGAACACCTGATTGCTGACGCTTGGCTGTGCTGGCTGCCCCTAAGCACATCGCTTCACCTTCGTGTGCTTTTCTTGCTGAGGTGTAAGCTGCTCAGCATAAAAATGAACATTCAAGTTGAGGCACATGGGCACGACTACAATACAAATAATGTACCCTTCTCCCTAGTCAAGAAGGTCTTATAGTAAGGCATTGTGTTAAAAACTTGCTAAAAGGCTTCAGTAAGAAGATCTTTCATGTTCTTTTTTTCTTATCCCTGAATTAAACTGTCTGAAATTGATTTCATTTAAAGGCTCTAAAAAGAAACGTTTTTTGCATGACATTTCATGAGCACATAGTACCAACAAGCAAAATAGTGCCGCTAAATAGTTTTGCTGGGGTTAGTTTAAGAAGAAGTGCAACCATAGTGGTTGTCCAGCTGGGGTATGAAATGAAACTGCATCTATCATCTGCACAAAAGGAGGCAAAACCTACCTACCACTGTATTCCCCTGGAAGCATGAGTCACAGACCTACTGAGAACAAAATATGGATGTCAGATGGTTAGCCCCTCAGGCTGTCTGGCAACCTGCTTGCTACTCAGAAAGAGCTAACAGCTGCTTCATATAAGACTAATCAGGATGCTAGGAAGGCCTTACTGGCATGCAGAACTCAACACCTGAAGAGAATAGGGAAGGGAGGCAGGATCTGAACATCAGGAAACAACAAAATCCTAGCAATGTTTGGGGAAGCAAGCTCTGGGTAGCATTCAGGTATAAAGGCCTACTGTGCTCCTGGATGTAAGGCTTTTTTATGGTTTCTGTTATATTGTTTTCATAGTGAGATATATGCCATCTTATATTTGTACTACATAAAGTATGTCACATTTGTGTTCATGTTTAAAAAATAACTAAGAGCCAAAGAACAAAAATTCACCAAAACTCCACAGAAAGTTCAGTGCCCAAAGCCTTCAGTTGTATGAAGTAAAAGCTCAGGAGTTGGACCAAAACTTCCCTCTTACTGTTGAACAGGGACTTTATGGTTTTTCTTTGCAGGTCCTGAAAGCTAGAAGGGTTGGGACTTTTCAAGAATATTTTCTTTCTCGAAAAAATTCAGCTACTAGACCAGACACAAATGATGTTCACAAATTAAGTGAAGCAGAGATCAGGAGTAAATGCAACATGTGGCTGACATCAACAACCCTAACAAGGTTTCACAAATGTGCATTTGTAAAGCCAAATTCTTGGCTCTTAAATGACCATTGAAAATATCAATGTAGGCCTGAGATTGAACATATCAGTGTGAAAAAAGGAAAACATTGGAGTTTTTTCGCCTATTCAAAATGATTTGCATTACACTTTTTTTAAAAAAACAAGAATTGACCAATATGTTTTACTGATGGTCAAATTCAATGTCTCCATAGCTGTTTTCTTTGTCTCTGCTCATAAAACAGATGCCTTGTCTTCTCTCATTCTTTCTGCTCCCCCAGCAAAGAAGCTAAACACTCTGATCCTAAATATGGGGAAATGATGCTCTGCCCTTGGAAACCAACAGCTAGACTCTTGGACCAGCAAAGACAGAAGCCTTCTGAAGAGCACATGGGTATTGAGATAGAGCTTTTAGTAGCTACTCATGCATGTAGACAATTCTTAATTCAGCTGCCTGGAAAAACATGAAAGAAATCCCAGATCATCACTGAAACAGATGGATGTTTCTCACTTCTACAGAAACCTGGATGTAAATAAGGCAGCCAGTGCAACTGCACCTCTCTTCAGATTTGAGCAGGATACCCAGACTCATCTCCAAAACACATGACTCAACCCAGATCAAAAGAAGTAATTTGACACTTTCCTGACCACCTTTTTTTTTTTTACTAACAGCATCAGGTCTAACAGTAAAACTCAAATCAGCAAAAAGAGTCATTTCCCAACTAATACCCTGGGATGAGAAGTCTGGAAATAGAAGTTTTAACATCCAAGTGTAGGCTTCCTTCACGATCTCTGTGGAGTCAAACCCTCCTTCCTTACTCTCTAACCTTTAAAGATGATACGATTGTATTTTTTTTTTACCCTTTAGGCAACAATAAGGTGCTCTGGAAGTTACTTGCAGCACCGCTATCACAGAATTTTTGATTCCATGCATTTCTAGGGGGTTCCTGAACTGCGTCTAAAATATATAACAGCAAAAGCTTCATTCAAGTCCAAAACTGGGCTTCTGCTCCCTGTAAATGTGTACATTTCAGTGCTTACCTAACAGCAAGCCTCTAAATCTTTGCATTTCACCCATGACTGACAGAATATGTTGAAATAGTTAAAATTATTTTTTAAATCCAGGTTATAAAAAGATACTCAATGAAACTCTGTCAGAATCTCATGGTAATAGGGGAGTGTCTTGAATGTCAGAATGCATTTAAATGCTAATGAATGTCTGATTCACATAAAAATGAACAAGATAATTTAGGAAATAAAAATGACCTCCCTCCTCCGTGCCCTATTGATTATGTGCCTGTAATACATCAGTGAATAGGATACCACCCACTTCTTCGATCATTATAGATATTCTGAGATACCTGGCAACTGTCAACATGTGTATTTCAAATATGCAAGAGCTGCAATGGCTGAAGGGCAAGCTTGTTATCTATTCAGATAATGAACAGAGCTATACTTGCAGTCATTATATTAAATCCTGGAAAAAAAATCAGTCTTAATATCCAAGTAGCATGTACTTTTTAAAATAAAAACAGCTTTCCAAGACTTTTCAAAATCTAAACTAGTTAAATGAAGATAGGAAAAGAGGCTGACAGCAATAGTATAAAGATTAAAGAAAAAGTCTATAAAATGTTATTCACATTAATGTTTATTTTAGGAGTCAGGTCTATGAGCACACTGATTATCATCCATGAGTGGTGGGTCCTCTCTTCCTAACCTTCCATCCCAAGCATAAACTGAACAACCCAGCCATAGGATTAATGGAAGAAAGAATTAATCTGGGGTTTTATTCCAAAACCCTCACTGCAAATGAAACATGCACCTCTACTGATACTAGAATTCCCCAGCTCAAAGAAACAGGCACTTGAAAATTATTGGTCTTTGAGTCTAAAGAAAGGCTTATATATGCATATTTTTCAATGGTAAAGACATTTTCCTGTGGGACTTTTTTGGTGTGTATCAAATTTCCCAGTCTAAGCTTACAATACTCTTGGGCTACTCCATAAGTTGCTTTCTGAAGACCAAACCATTGCCTCCCCATCCGTCCCTAGAGACTCAGCTGTGCAGCACTGAGGAGTAAGGACGCCACAAGCTCTGCCCCTCTACCTGCCCACTAACTCTTGCCAACTCCTAGATACGTGTTTCTGCACAGTAGATCATGCACCACATCTAACATTTTCTCAAATACTGCTGAGATTTGGATCAGATATTTTTCAATGAATAGATAATTATGCAAAATTACAGCTCCAGGTAGGCCAAAGATAGATCTGAATTTGTGCTGAATCTAATGAAGACTTGTAAATTTAATTTTTTGATTTTTTATAATAATTTATTTCCAACACTCACAAAATATGAATTTTGATGCTATGAAAAAAAATCCATTTACAAGCCTAAGTTTATGCTTTGAAATAAAGCTAAAGCTCACATTAAAATATTTTATTGTTGAGATTAAATAATGTTGCATTTAAAGACTTCTTTTGTACAGAAAACTACTTTTAACTTGGGTCCAATCAAACACTTTCCCTTCTTCTTTTTTTTTTTTTTTCAGCTCAGTTGGTAGATCAAAACTAAATTATCTGAAAAACTTTGTGCTTAAATATGGCATTTTATTGATAGACCCTTTCTTCTTGAAACTCTCTCAGTAGCCAAAACAGAGGCAGGTGTTTCAGTTCCTCAATTAATCCTTGCAGCTTTGATTTCTCTGTATTCTGAGGGTACAGTTTTCAACATCAAGCTATTAAAACATATATTCCGATGCAGCCTGCAGTCTAGCATAGAGAAGACGTTTCATGCTAGTTCAGGAAATGGATTGATCAAAGATACTGCAGTTCTAATGACTTCTTCAGAGCAATCCTAACTTCGCAGGTAACATCAGAAGTAACTAACCTTATCAACAGAAAGCAAAATCTTCAGAAATGTGTGACTAGAACTATGTCTTTGGTCTTCCATGAGAAAGCCAGAAAAATTGTTTCCAGCACATCTCTAATGTGCTGTTCCGCTAAAGGACAGGATTTATGGGGTTACTAAAACAAACATCAGCCAAAAGATCTCCTGTGTCCCCCAGAGGTAAATTAATGCTAACAGCATCCTTTCCTCTAGAGCCAAAATCTTCATTTTTGGCACTCCACTCTGCAAAACAGAGTAGACGCAGAATGCAATACTCCCCTGAAGATCATCAGTTATGAATTTCCATCCCACAAAAAAAAGTGCTTTGGCCACTGTATCGGATAGCTGGTTTATGATTCCTAAGACATTAGCACACAGTAGTGCATCATATACAAGAATTATAGCAGCAGCTATCAGTGAGCAATGAAGTCACTTTTCAGAGCTAAGTATATGCAGATCTACCAGGATGTTCTCCTCCTGTCATAAGTTCTGCAATCCATCTATTTGAATTTTAAAACTGAAAAATTTAAAGTTAAACTTAGGAATCTCAACAACAAAAGCAGATTTTTAGATACGGAAGGTGTTTGTCAGATTTTTCTTTTCCCCATCCTCCCTTTTTTTTCTTTGATAGTTTTATGCTATTTTGAAGATTAATCTTATAAAACGAAAACTTTCTTCCTTTTCTCCTTTTTTTTTTAAGCCTGTATTTCTGAGTGTTAAAGAAATACAAGGAAATAGCTTTTCTTTTCTCACATCAAATATCTGAATCTCTGTGATGATTGATATGTGAAAGTAGCTATACTACAAACGATCACTATCATCTCATTGGAAGTGAGTGAACATATGGTGGTAGGATAAATCAACACCAAATTCATGAAAACAACAATGCCAAGTCATTAGGTAAATAGGGAGGAAGGGAAGATAACATTGCATGAAATAACTGATGACAGGATAACATTTGTGAAGAGAGTTTATGCTTAATGATGTTTCCCTTTTCTATGGGGCAACTGAGGGTAACATATGAAGCCAGTGATCTAGATATAATCTGGTTGTGTTTTGCTAATTAAGTAAAATAGCCTTTAAAGCAGTGGTGGGGAGATCACAGAAGCCTTGAGCACTGCTCTTCAGATGCAGATTCGAGCTGCAGTTCTGTGTGTGGAGCTCAGCCCTAGCTAAGGTACAGAAGATGACATTCAAGTGGAAGGATCTCCAAGTGCTAGCACACATCCAGCACTCTGGATATTAACCCTCTTGGATTTGAACTTGGCATGTGGCCAGTGATGACTGCCAGTGCCAAGAAGGAGGAGGGGAAAAGATTGATATCAGTGAAAGGGTGCTGCTTAGGATTGTTTCTGCAGAGATTGAAATAGCATCAAGCTGACGGGGGCAGCTCCAGGGAAGAATAACTTTCCCTGGTGAAATCTAACAGAAATGGCCTCTACATAACTTTTACCATGTCACATAGGGAAGGCTGACAGCAAGCAAAGGGCATTTCTATGCATAAAATTGCTGAGGAGCAATCACAGGAGCAGGAGGCAGGTTACAAGATCAATGTGACAAAGTGAGCAATCAGGGCTTTCCTCAAATGGAGGACAGACTTTTTCAGCACCCTGTCATCAGCTCTCAGGACTGAGGCTAATGCATTTGGCCTTACACGGGCTGATCACAGCAGGCCATCCTAGGTCAGGACCTATTGAGTTACTTGCTTCAGTGCAGGTGATGTTGTTCATTCCAGACGTGGCTACTCTGAGACATTAAATAAATAAAATATAGTATGAATTAAAGGACATTATTAAGCCTACAAAGGCTACAGAGACAGACATTCAAAAGTTACTGCTGTGCGCTCAATTCAATCCCCATCTGCTTATTTTCTCCATCTTCAAGTGACTCCCACCCACCCTTACAGCCCATTTGTACACCTATAGTAAATTTTGGTTACACAATCTACTGTCTATCCAATTTCATTCCAAGCAATTGCTCTCCTCATCTATTTTGGGCCATAAAGTAGAGTCCACAGGAACCTGCCCTTGAGTTTCTCAGAGCAACCTCTAAACAGAAAACAAAGCATCTCTCTGCAGTCTGTACATGGAGAGAATGTGTACGTTTACTGCACAGGGAGGATGCCTATGTGCTCTGATCATATAAAAGCTGTGGAAGGTTTAGTGTGTTCCCTGAGGACAGACCTTTTGGAAATTTCTGCCCTTAAGCTTTCGAAGATGTTTAGCAAACATGTCACCTGTGCTTTTCTAAAAGTTTGCCAACTGGTAAAACTTGAGCTGATTTTTATAAGGATAATAGAAAGTACCTTCCTAGTGCAAAG
The DNA here is from genome assembly GCF_000705375.1 of Tinamus guttatus. Next base: position 113,648 of record NW_010586137.1, read on the forward strand.
TCTGCCTCGTTCCATGGTTATTATGCCTGAATGAAAACATGGGAACACTACTGTACTTCAGATGAGAAGCCACCAGAGGCTTTAAATACTGGAAAAATATTTGTTCCTTTGCTTAAAAGTTACAATTTGTTTTGGATGACATGATTTCCCCAAAGTTACCTTGAAATAGAAACTTTCAGGGAAAACTTCCCAAAATGTCACAGCTTAATCAACTAAAACAATATATTTGTTAAAACAAGCCTTAACAGTAAGCAGACCTGCTAGTTCCCTCTCAGACTAAGCAGCACACAAGTATGGTGGCAGACAGAGGAATAAGAGTCTGTGTAATCAAACATTCGGACTCAAAAGTCACTTTATGTGGCCTGATATCCATGACCAAGGCGATCTGCGTTAATAGAGGGCAACATTTGCCCACTGGGTGTATATTCAATTATATTTCTTTTTCTTTGAAACCCTTGGGTTCTTGTACACAGGAAAATGCAAACGTGGATCAACTGATCTTCCAAGAAACTGAAAGTCCAGAAAGGTCATTGCAAAGCTGTGATCATTTGCAGAAACTGCTAATGGGGATATTCTTCATGCAACTCTGGATTTGCAGCAGACTCATCTCAGTCTTTCTGCTCTGCTTTTCTTGTCCCTTCTTTTCAAGGTCAGTGGGCCCAAGGACACAGGAGCTAAGCCCTGAAAGCCCATTCCCTTTCAAAGTAGCTCTTCCTCCATGGGGACAGTCCTCTGGGTCAGGCACAGAAGCACTTGACTCCGAAGAGGCTGTGGAACTAGCCATGAATATTAACCATGAATATTAGTGACTGGCTCCTTGCATTTGAACCCAGAAAGTCTCTTCTTCAAAGAAACAGGTAAGTGAATAAAATAAAATGTCTAAATTCCATCTGAAACCATCTGAAATCAACTGGGAAGGTAAGTCCTAGATCCTACTGAAGTGAGACCAGGTCTCCTCCCTTACCTGTCAAATTTTATTTCTGCCACAACTCACGTGAATATAAAAGTTCACATTTATGTGACGCTATTGGGAAACTCCACTAAAAGCTAGTCAGCAAGCTAGAAATTGCCCTAATAATAACTTAATTTGACCTCTGGAAAGGGCACTGGTAGCAGGTCAGGTTTTCTCAACTTTTCTCAAGAAAAGTGTTAGCAAACATCAATAGCTAAACCTTTCCTAATACAATCAGTTTGTGAACAGGAAGCTTGTTAGCACAAACCACAGGTACAGATGAAAACAGCAATGAAAACGCACTAAATCAGTATCATACCAGAACTGTACTCTGTGTCTGGCCAGGAGCTGCATTTACCTGAGTTTTAGGTTTTGAGCTTTTATACCAGTTTCATTTCTCTGACTTTCTTGGGCCAAGCCTCTTCTCTGCACAAATATGCTGAGCTGGACTTACGGTCAAATGGGCACTAGTACTATGGAGCTCTGATGTCAGGCCAGGTTTTGTGCTTGCCTGGGAGGAAGTTCAGTCCACTCATTTGAATTTGAATTTAGTGAAAAGGACACTTTTCTTTACGAACTTTCTCCTAGATTTCTGCAAAATAAGCAAAAGGTTCATGAAAGGCCACCTGCAGAAGAACACTGTGTGGGAAGAGCAGGGGAGCTGGGTTCCTGGGTATTAGAAAAGTCTTCTTTATATCTTTTTTATTTTATTTCAGCTGCTTGAAAAAAAAAAAAAAAAGAGTGTGTGAGTGGAATATTGAAATAAACTATTGCACATATTCGGAAACATACTGCTCCTTTTCTCTATCCAGAAATGGAGAAAATCCATCTCTAATCCAGAACACTTAGCAGATTCACTCTAATTGGGATAACTGTTTCTGTATTACAGTTGCATTTTGCAGCAGAGTTAACATTTTTACATGTAAAGTCATGCCAGTGAGTAGCTAGCTGTAGTTTACCATTTTATTTATGTGGAACGATTTGAAGCATTGTGGTTTCATGGTTAGCTGGAATAAAACCAAATCTGATTTTTTTTTAGAAAGGATAATGTCCCACTCAACACTTCTCTCATGACAGACTCATGACAGCAGCCAGCTATTAAGTTGATGACACATGAGGCATGCCTCTAGCTTTGGAAAGCAGGGCAAGCACAGGGCTTCTCTCTGACCACCGCAGCCCTCTGAAAGAGAGACCTCGTCACCCTTAACTGTGCTTGCATAAGCTCATCATTGCCCACATATCATTAGTTTTAAAATGAGATAGAGATGATAGAGGCTGAATTTAACAATCTGATTTCAGTCTGAAAGGATTTCAAATTACAGCTGAATTTTAGTTGCTTTTACTTCCATGGCCCATGATGAATCAATAATAGAAATAAATACGGATGTGAGGAAAAAGCACCTGAAACAGTTTATTCTTGTGATGCCTGTTCTTTATGCCTGTCTTTTCCTGTCCCATGATCATGAATTTTAAGGCTGTTACATGCAAATGATAGAGAATTCCCCAGCAGAGTGGCTTCTCCCATCATTGACCAAAAATATAATATTTTGTTTGCTTTGGTATACAACTTGCCAAAAAAAATAAATAAAAAAAAGAAGAAGAAGAAGAAAATGAACAAGGTCAAGAAGCTTAACAATGTGATACAGGAAATGTAGAAAGTCTTACAAGAAGAAGGCACAGAAATAATACTAAAAAGGTGAACTGGTACAGTAAAATAGGCTCCTAAGCACAAAACATGAAGGAGATAGATTAGAGCAAATGTACGTTCTCTATTAATAGAGAAATTTTACATAATCTCCACTGTCTGGAGAGTTTAACAAACTGATGTATTCATAAAGAATGGTGTTACTTGTGTTAAGTGAAATACAGACTCACTGTGGAAGTGAAAATGAGCTGTGAAACTGGTTGGGGCAAAAGGGCAATTGTACTGTTATTTGAGGGTTTCATGAACTGGAAACAGATCTTCTCTTCTTGCTTGATAGAAACTATCCCTGCTCCAATGGTTTTGATTTCCCATTTAAATCTATTCATGACTAATTTGTTCCCATTTGTTCTTGTACAGGCATTGATCATTAACTAAAATGGTTCTTCTCTCTCTTCTGTCCGCATGGTTTACTATTTCAGGGGGTAGTCATGCTCCTTATTTGTCCTCAATTTGCAAGAGGAAACTACATTTAATCCCAGTAATTCTTCTTAGCGTTTGCTGCATTTAACATGGTTTGCCAGAAGTACTTTCCCTATTCAGGATGGGTCTCGTAGCTATACCTACATGGGAATGTAAAAACATGGGCTTCAAATCCCCATTTTTTTTTCATATTGAAAACTTAGACTGAAATTAATCACTTTACAAGAACACACATAACCAGACTACAAGATCATATTTCATTATTTTGTTTCTATATTGCATCTGAAAAAAATCAACAATTAATTGATCATAGTCATCTTGTGAGGCACCAATATGTCCAACAGAGATGTCTTTCTAATTAGTCCTTAAATTCATTGCTTTCTCCTCACCTTCTTATTGCCCTCATCAGGGGCATCCTTCCCTTCCTGCCTGGTACTTGTCTCTCCCCTTGCATTGGCAGATCCTTTGTGGTATCAGCAAACAGAAACTGTTGGAAATCATCATGAGCCTAATGAAAATATTACATGGGATAGGTCTCTAATCTATTATTTAAGGTAATCTTACAGCCAACATTATACCTTAACTTAGCCTGTTTCATTTTTAAGTCAATTCTTCACTCACTTGAAAATTCTTGTACTAATCCCTGACTTCTCTACTTTAGCGAATAATTTCCCTTGCGGAGTTGTATCAGATTCTCTGTTAAAATCCAAATAGATTAGGTGCACTTCATTTCCGTAGTCCAGAAAACCAAAGAAAAATACCATCTTAATCCAGCACTATCAAGTCATTTGTAAACCCATGCTGTATTTTATACCATTTTCCTATATCTTTTATTATTTTATTTTTTTGAGCAGAAAAGGCCTTGGAACAATCAGGATGTCCCTCCAAGTAAGTTCCTCAAAATCATTATCCTGTTAGATGAGGATCGGTACGGACAAGTCAGATGCACTGTCTGAGCCCTTTCCAATAACCAATGGTGTGAAACAAGATTGCGTTCTCGCACAAACTCTATTCACAATCTTCTTCAGCGTGATGCTCCAAAGGGCCACGGCAGACCTCGATGAAGCAAATGGCATTTACATCTGATATGGCACCAGTGGAAGCCTATTCAACCTAAGGCGTCTGAAGGTCCACGCTAAGATCCTAAATCACCTTGTCCGTGAGCTGCTTTTTGCTGACAACGCTGCCCTTGTTGCTCATACAGAAGCAGCACTGCAGCGCTTAACATCCTGCTTTGCAGAGGCTGCTGAGCTTTTTGGGCTGGAAGTCAGCTTGAAGAAGACAGAAGTTCTCTACCAACCTGCACCTCAGGAAGTTTTCTATCATCCTCACATCACCATAGGCAAATCAGAGCTTAGGTCAGTCCAAAAGTTCAGCTATCTAGGAAGCATCATTTCCTCGGATGGAAAGATTGACAATGAGATAAACAACAGGTTAGCAAAGGCACACAGAGCTTTTGGAAAACTTCATAAAAGAAGCAATAAACACCTGAAGCGAAGTACAAAGATGAGTATCTATAGAGCCATTGTACTGTCTACTCTTTTATACAGGTCTGAATCATGGGTCATCCACCGCCACCACCTGCGACTCCCCGAACCCTCACATCAGCGTTGCCTCTGTACAATCCTAAACATCCACCGGACTGATTACGTGACTAATGTGGCTGTCCTTGAACAGACAGGTGTCACCAGTATCGAGGCCATGCTGTGCTGGGCAGGACACGTCTCCAGGACGGGGATCACCGCTTCCCTCAGACTGTGCTCTATGGTGAACTCACCAGTGGTTATCACAAGAGAGGAGCCCCAGAGAGGACTCCCTGAAACAATACCTCAGCTTTGGCCATATTGACTACCATCAGTGGTCCACTCTGGCCTCAAATTGGGAGACATGGAGACGCACCATCCACAACACTGCTGCTTCCTTTGAGAACACACGCAGAATCAGTCTCAAAGAGAAGAGACAATGCAGAAAGAACCAGGCCTCGCCAATACCGCCTAAGGAGACCTTCTGCTGTGCCTTCTGCAACCGGACTTGCCTTTCCTGCATTGGTCTTTTTAGCCACCAGCAAGCTTGCAGCAAACGTGGGTAAAGCCCTTCCCATATCTTTGTTCGTGAAGCCTAGCCATGACTATAGATAAAACAAAAATACATGGGGGAAAAAAAAAAGAAATCATGTATCATAAGAACAAGTAATTTTTCTTTATTAAATGATCTACTAAAAAATTAGTCAAATGACAACGCATCCTACCAGCTAAAGAACATCAGTGGTGCTCCTCAAAATATTGGATAAAGCAGAGTCAGCAATTTTATACCCGTAGTTTTCAGACAAAGATACGAATGTATCTATGTCTGGGAATGAAATCATTAACTGCACTGCACATTTTTATACATATGATAAATCTTACAGTCTCATTCCTGTTCCTATAGTTCTATGGCCGGCATACACTGGTTTTCATTCTGGAAGATTTTAGTAACCTGCCATACCCAACTTATAATACTTTGCTCCTCAGTACTGATGCCATCTTCTAGCTAGTTTTTATGTAAGAGCTGAAATGATCTATAACAAAGGAAATTAACCTGTCAAGCTGATGTACTGGAAGTAGCCTTCAATAGAATAAATCACATTACTTTCTGTTTGACACACAAACTGTCCACAACAACTCATTTAACAGCACAGAGTTATTTAAGAAAGGTAACAACACGCTTCTAAAAATATCTCCTGCTAAGCATCTTTCATAAAATAAAATCCTATTAGAAAATCAGATGAAACACAAAATGAATAGATGATATTATAGAATACAAGGTAGTGCAATAATGGGCTAGATTTTTTTCACCATTCCCATAAGAACCTTGATATTTTGGGGTCATAGTTCAACCTGTGTAGATTGTATTTGGAATGAAACTATAATTTAGGAATTTTCAAGATACCAAAGGTTTTACAGAGCAATTTTTAAAGTACTAGAGGAAGAGGAAAGTGGATTTTTTTTTACTAGTTGTATAGATTCTTCCCTTCTCTTCGGTTGCTTTTGAAAAACAGATTTTTAAAAAAATGCAGAAGGTTCTTTGAGAAGACTTGTACATTTCTGGGCATTTTGTGGATATTTTGTTTGACACGTTGGAGATTTTTTCCAGTTGGAGAAAAAAATAGCTACGCAGCAGATGCACTAGCTATTTCAAAATACTCCCTCCCGCTACACCACCAGAAAACGGCACTGTTGATTGCCACTGCTTAATATCGTCTCCCACACATTTAGAAAGCCATGATTTTGAGAGTGAAATATCCAGGACAGTTCACTGAAATGAGGCTTGGCACAGAGATCGCTAGCCTGGCTGTAATCACCCTTTGAGTTATAGAGCTTGTAAATCACGTATCAAAACAGGGGAACACATCAATTAATGGTGTACTGGAAACAAATCAAGGACAAGCCTACGGTGTGACATTCTGCCAGTTTTGTGTTGAATAGATGTGGGGGGAGAAGCTGCAATGTTTGGTCACAGCCTTTATTTACCCAATCTGTCTTATATACTATTGCATAACGCTATCACAATATTAACATGCAAATTGCCACTCCAATAAAAGCTCCACTTTCCCCTTGATTCTCAGCAGAGCTTCTGTTACAAAGAAAAATACTCAGCACTTATATTCCCTTTTCATCTTCAACACTCTCCCAGTACATTTTAATTAATCCTTTCCCTTTCATTCCCCCAGCCCAGCATTTGGTTTGCTGCCTCCTTTCTGCACTCTCAAGGTTATGTCCCCCTTTGAGTGTTTTCCTCAGACTTTTGTTGTTTTTCGAAAACGATCTCCCTCTCATCTCTTTTTCATGCCTAGAAAGCAGACCACGGGAGACCGGCCAGACGGAAAGGGCAGATGAGGGCAGGAGAAGTGCCCAAGGTTGAACAGAAGCAAAATCACCCTATTTCCCGGGAATAATGAGGAGAGGGGGCTCCATCCACTGCTGCTGCTCCTTCCTCATAGCAGAGACCTCACATGGGTCAAAGTCACCCTGAGAAGGGGTGATTTTTTTGAAGGACCCAGAGCAAAATTTGTAATAGGAGCCCTCCTTTTCTGGCTTCTATTTTCACATTTTAGCTTATTTCATCATGCCCTTGGCTATTATTAGTTACTATGTATTTTATGGTAGAAGATGATAATTGATGATAATTTTAAATACTGGACTATTAATATATGTCAGTTGTTGGGGTTTCCCCTTCTGAGGAAGATTAGACTCTGGCACCACTTCTCACCTACTTAAACCAGGATTTAGGCAAGATTTACTTATAAAGGTGAGTGGGACAAGGACTTATCTGCTTAGGGGATGTGTTTCATTCACGGAACACAGATGGGAGTGTGTAGGACTTGACAGTGGGCTTTCCCGGTAGGAATAAGGGAAAAATTCTTATGCTGCATTTAAAAATGGGAGAAAGGATTCCGATCTCCTAGGGAGGCAAAATAGATATTTTAAGTAAGATTTTCCATCAGAGCTGTTAAGGGAGCGCATATGCCTCGCTATAACTTTCGTAAGACATTTTAAGAATTAGAGGTGATAAATGGCCACCACATTTCTTTACAGAGAAATGGTGATAGTAGTTTTCGAAATATTTAGAAACTGTAGATTTTATCAATAAGCATATTTGGATTAACAGAGAGCCTTCATTCTTTCAAGCAACAGAGGCCTATTTTCCTAAAAGTTTCAGTTTCAAACCAGCCCCACCAAGTTCAGCATTTAATAAGCCAGCGAAGCTGGAGACAGACCTAGTGGTCCATTTGTTACTACACACAGCCTGCCTCCCTTGGACTTTCCAGACTATACCAAAAAAAGCACAAACTGGATTTAAATTGAAAGAATCAAGCGAAAGCAAAGATTGGTACCTTAACTAATTGATTACTTAAGTTCCTTGGGATCTAAAAATCCCAATGTGTGCTCTGTACTGCTTTGTGCTATGACATTTTGTTTATCTTGCATTGCTCTGGGCTTGCCGGGGAGTGGAGGAAGATTACATTTTCTCACTTCTATTTTTCCCTCTTAAAAAAAAAAAAAAACTCAATTCACTTCCTCTCACACCTTCTTTAAAGTCTTATAGTTACTATGGAAACAGCTATTAAAGTGGGAGTGGCAGTAATTAATGACATCTGCAAGTGCAAGATGAAGGCTACAACATAATTAATTCCAGGGCTGGGAGGGGATTGTGCAGAGCTGCCCTTTTTGCTCTGCATGGGAGCGTGGCCAGCACAGAGCTGGTTGCAACAAGGGGCCGTGGCCCTGCATGGGTACAGCATGGCTGGAGAAACACTGGGTAATAGAGAGGTCTTAGCCAATTTGAGTGAGTGACATCATTATTAGATAGTTTAATATGTAATTAGTCGTATTCAGCACTTTTTGGACAACAAGAAAATATCCACTCACTGCTAAAATGTCAGCAGAAGGTTGATCTATGACTTAAAAAATTGCTTCCTCATTTTAATTATAGAGACTGGGGTTGGTCAGATGTGTAATCTCACCTACAGGTGCTTTTATCTTTTGACTTTTTACTTTAAAAGTTGAATGGGAATATTTAAGAACTGTCAATTAAAGATTTTAAATAAAACATTAAAACCCATCGTTCCTCAGGCTTCATCAGGGAAGGAATACTATAAATATTTATTTATTATTTTATTATTTCTTAGGGATACCTGGCACAAATTCTATCCTGTGGCTCACTATCTTCTTTCATCAGAAACTGTGTGCACATAAGAGATTCATGTTAACTTAAATCAGTTTTGCAATTGCTGTCAAATGTGTAGAAAACACTAGTATCTGCTTGCAGGGATATTGCATCGTGCACAGACCTAACTGAGGTCTGTCCACACCCTCAGCAGAAATACTAAATCTTTTGCTTCCTTGGCCTCAGTGATCTAAGCGAGTCATCTCCATTGACAGGCAAATGTAATAGATGGGGCCCAATCCCAGGTAGTGGGACCGTGAGCCATTCTGTCTATCGCAGCATGGTCACAGCAAACTCATGCCCACCCACAACATGCTCTCCTGAAATACCTGGTTTCACATCACTTTCCCCTATTTTATCCTTTCTCTTCATTTATTTCCAGTTTATCTTCTTTTCATGATATATGAAATTACTCTTTTGACTCATTTCCTGTGTCCTGTGCATAGCATTCCTTCTTATTTTGTGTATTTTCCTGATCTTAATTCTTATTTTTCTTTTATTCTGTTTCATTCCTGACTTTTTTTTCCCCTGTCTCTTCCCTGCCTCATGTCCCTTCTGAGTTGTTTAGTGTTCATTAATAGCTTGCAAACTGGATCGAAGAGGAGATTGCTCCTACGCATCTCAACCACCCCTTTTAAGAAAGGATGCACTTCTCTGAAGGTGCTGACTATGTCCATCATCTACAAATGGATCTGAAATCCTCAGTTTTTACCAGGCATTAAATCTAAAGGCCTGGGAAGGTCAGTGATCTGATAGTCACCGCAAACGCTGCGCTGGGGAGCACGCTGCCTTGTTCCTGTATGACACCATGTCCAGGTATACCTGTGGCCAAGGGGTTTTCACTCTCAGCTGGGAGCACAGGTCTCTTGCCCTGCTGTCCTTTAATGAAATGCTCAATCGTTGCAGTATTTAATTAATCTGGACAAGACAAAAGAAAGTTCCCTTCCCTGAAGGGGCTCCCTCTGCATCCCCCAGCTTGCAGAATGAAAACAGTCGAAACTGGGATCCCAAAGCAGGGAGCTGCATCTCAGCCAAGCTTTAGTTTGTCCCCTGGAACTTCCCAAAGTGGTGTCTGGATCTGGCTGCTGTGAGAGCTCATGGGTTTCACCCATTTTGCACGATTTCTGCAGAATCCAGGAAAATGATAGTTGTCAGAGCCATGGACAAACGATTATTAATAAAAAGAAAAAGAGCAAAGGGGCTCCAGTTGCTCCGCCAGAGTTCAGGAGATTGCATTCAATTATTTTCTCTGACACAGGCTCTTTGCAAGACCTTTTCAACTTACTGTAATATTGTGCTATATCTGCTAGAATTTCTCCTTATCCTAGTGTTGTGTAGAAGTGAGTAACAATAATAATAGCCAATAGCAGTGTTCAAGTAAGTATTTGAAATAGGTAGAAAATAGAGCTATATAGATGTCATATAAGATTCTGTTTACTTAGGCTTCTGTTTACAGGAGGCTATTTAGGGAAAAAAAAAAGTAAACAGACATTATTCCATGTTTATAAAAGAACGGCACGTGTCTATTTCTACCACTCTAAAGCCCTGCATTAGAAGATTAGTCACAAATCAAAGATGAATACACAGTGCAAGGACATATGGTAATGCAAGGACAGGTCTCGTCCAAGTGCTCTGAGGAACAGGAAGAACAAAGTTTTATTGTATAAGAATATTTAGGGTTAGAATCTAACAACTTCAGAATGCAGCTTTCCTCATCAACTGGTTAATTAGGTTAGGTAGGTTAACTAGCTATGAGTTACTGGGCCGACTCCAGCACACCTGGAAGGGGAGAAGTTGTTTGCTATGATTATTGTGACTGGCATCTCAAAAATCCAACTCTCCTTTTCCAATAGGGCAAAGTAGTCTTTCTTAGAGCTAAAGAATTGTAAGATAAAAGATCTCAAGACTGAAGCATTCTCAGGTTTAGAAAAGCCTCTATGGGTGTAAGGATGAATATTGCAAGATGAAAACTTGGCTTGGAGAAAATTTGGGAACAAAATGCATTATTTGGGAGGTAAAGTGGAAAATATACATATTTTATAATACTTTAATTTTAAAAATATAAAGTGCCTTTTCAAAGATAATGGTAGAAATGGAATAAACCAAGTTAAAATAGATTAGGGGCTGGGAGGAAGATAAACAGGATTATACAAAAATATCTTGTCATATAAACCTGTCCCTTTATAAAACATACGTGCTATTCATATAGACAGTACTTAGATTTCTTTACAAGCTCAGAACATACTGTGCTTTAACATTTATAATTGAGGGTTTCCTCCAGCAAGATTACTGACATTTATGGTTTTCTGTGAACGGTGTCACAACATCAATATATGAGATTTACAATGAACATTTCTATATTACACAGTGGGGCAGTGTGCAGTGATGTTTGAATGAGAAAGATCATTCTGCTTCCAAACTCAAAAGCATAATAATAATAATAATAATAGCACACATAGACTGCCTTTCAGAACCAAACTATTATCTCCACTTAGTGCTACACCGTAGAGGCACCTGGATCAGTGATATTTCAGTAAACCCTGAATTATGCTGCCTCCTTAAAGGGATAAAGTTTCATATTTTTGGCACTTCATTTTAAAATAATTTTTTTTTCCTTCTTCACAGAGAGAATATTTCTTAAGCTAGGCTCCAAGGTTCAATATTAAACTATCTTAGAATAATTATTGTTTTAACACAAGTGTCAAAAAAAAAAATCTGCCATGGGAAAATTCATATTTCCCTGCTCTTATCACTAAAATTAAACCTTTTTCTCAAATTTAACTATAAGAATAAAAAATAAAACCACACTTAGATCAGGTAGGAAAATTTTGCTGACAGGTTCAGCTCACTCATAAAAATGACAATAAAGACAGGGGTGAGGACTAAATTCCTTTTTTTCTTCTTTTCTTTTTAATTTTAGGGTATTGACTGAGTTGGATGTAGCTCATAAAGTTTTAAATAATATGAAGTGATATCCAATTCAAATATGCAAAACAATTCAGCTCACTTGCAGCGGGCCAGATCCTGCATTCCCATCTGGCACAGACTTCAATAAGAGGTGTTTTTTTTTTTTTTTCCCCTGAAAATAGAATTTGAGATCAGCCTGCCTGCACTCACTAGTCACCCCCGCATGGCTAAACAGAGTAAGAGTTATTTCATCTGCTTACCCCCCTCCTGTCCTGCATAACATGCAGGCATAAAGATGATACTATATGCCAGGAAGAAAACCATGTATTGCTGTTGTGGTGGCATTGATTAGGACCTTGTCATACTTTTTTTATTTGCATTATTTCAGCAAGCACCTTCTGGCTGAAATGAATGACATTAAGTGCACTTACCTTGGTGAAAAATAGGTTCATGGCCACTAACATCTACCACTAATTCGCTGAATCTAACATTCCCCTGCCCAAAAAAACCCAAGACAAAACAAACAAACAAAAACCCAAAAGCACGATAATATATATATATATATATATATATATATATATATATATATAAAAACTCAGAAAAAGAGATTAAAGATAAAGGCTTGGTCATGAATTCATACTCATTACTGATAAATATAATTTAGAAGAAGCCTTTGATGAAAAATAAATGCTGCATTTTCAATAATGAATTTTATTTCAGATGAAGGACTACCAGGATCAATTTGAAGATTCTCAGAAATTCCAGTAGTTGCAGAGCAAACTTTTTGCACGACAGACCTCATCTTTATATTAATCCCTGCCAGTCACAGCCTCCTTCACGGAAAGGTCTCAGTCAGATATGATGGGCAATAAATTGAGAATGAGGTGAAGTAAGAATGAAGAAAGATTTACTTCTGTGGTTTGTCATCCAAATCCATATTCAAGTACTTAAAAAAGATGATTTGTCAACCATAATACATCTTTAGGAACCCTAAGGCAGATGAATTATATCAACAGTGCCACATTATTCTAAATAGAAATCAAATATTTAAATACTGTAAAATATGACTGCATATGGAACATAATCATCAAATGTTAATAAATTGGTCATTTAGGGGGTTTTAATGGCTTTTCAAAAATTCATGATGAAAATGGACTTTTCTTTTCTGGGTTACAGGAATATGAAGAAATACCAAGAATCTCAATTTTGCAAATATTATATACTAGGTCAACCTTACCTTCCCGTCAAAGCTAGTGAGAAGTCAGTTGAGTACAATTACTCACATCCATACTCGTTTGTAGGATGAGGTCAATGTTTGTAAACATTATGCAACCTCATTAATTGCCTTGTAAATAAACACACTTTAACAGCATAAATAAATATGTGGAATAACGAGTGAGTTAACAGTAACACATTATTCCTGGAATTTATGTAATCTTTTCTTCTCTCTGCTTCGGGGTGGCATTGATTTTCTGTGTTTCAGACTCTAATAAATGCAAAACTTCAAAAGCCAGCTCTGAGCTTCACGCAATTTTGAAGGAAAACTGTTATTTGACTCCAGGTTTTCTCAAAGCTGGGCTCAGGTCCAAGCTTACTTGTAAATCTTGTAGAGCTTGCAGGCTGAGCTTGGGTTGTGTATCGGACACCTGAGCCTTCCCATGAGATCCCCAGAGGTAACCTGTGCTCTCATCCATGTTTATGTTCCACTCTGGGCTGCTTCTCCTACCTGAATTAGCCTGTTTAGAGCTAACCTGGGCATTTTTCCTCCATGCTGCAGCACACACATCCTTCCTTGCTCATCTTCACCCCAGAGCTTCACTGAGCTCCATGCAGACCAGCATTTTCATCTAAGTGCTGTTCATTGCAGAACTGGTACTTTGCTGGGAGTCGTTACATAGTTGTAATATTTAGCACAGTAGCCTTGATACTTCAAGTACTGTTTATATGAAAAATAGTAATGTTTTTTCTAGCATCCTTTCCATGTTTCATGAAATATGAAAAATTTCATATTTCAGCTACCATAACATCATCTTGGTACTGCTGAAATCCTTATGATCTGGATGAAGTGCCACCAGACCCATGCGTTGCGCTGGGTTACTGTCATTGAAATTATTATAACGATGTAATAAGGATGGCCTCCTGGAGCTCTGTAAATGATGAATGCAGCCTCACCTATGCATGCATACAGGAAATTACACCAATGATGAAGAAATTCTTCCTACGTTGCCCTGTGCTCTGCATTTACTAATGGTTTACTAATGGGTCTCTGGGCACCGGTGCACATTGAGCGTGAACGCCCTCCCGCTGGGTACCCACACAAGAGCCCTGGGGTCCCTGGTGACTGTGGTGGCCTTGGGATAGGGAAGGGCAGGGGGGAATGTCAGCAGCCCACACTCCTCGTTCTGAATTTCCATGTGCCGCTACAGGATGGGTGCCAGGACACCACTAGTAGAGGAATGACCGCTTGGAGGACTCCAGCGGAGGTGACACATGAAATTGGGCTGACGTTAGGAGATGTGTAAGAAGTAGATGCAGGGGAATCTGAGGAAGAGTCATTCTTCTAACTGAAGTGATTCCCCTTTAGATACTATCTCACTATCCTGTGGGGACACAGCAGTGAGGAAATGCCTTAATCTATACTGTAAGAAGTAGCCTTGCATGGGGTTGGGCAACCTTAGCTCCCACATCTTTCCAGCCTCTTACCTTTGCGCTTTTGCTCCATATGCTGCTTTTGGCACATGAAAAACCTTCCTCCACCTCTTCTCTGCACACTCTTCTTCTCCGGTCCTGCACAACATTCTCCCAGTCTCTCCCTATCTTGCGGTCTCACCTAGGTGTGAGACCTCAGCATTGGTCCTTCTGCCACCCTTAGTATAGAAAAGAAAGCACTTTTGGGTGTCACAGAACTAGCTGTAAGTTAACACGTTCAAGACCCTATGATACAGCAGGAGAGGAGACAAGACCAATAGAGGGTCTGCTCTATTCTTGCCACCTGTTGGATTAATTACCTCAAATGCAGAAAAAAAAGGCACAAAGAACACCAGAACTGTCACTGAAGTTTTAATTGCTTCACTAAATAACCACGACATGCACCCCCTGATCACCTGTCTCGTCTTTGTGCAGACAACACGGAGCTGCTCCCGCGCCGGGATACGCGGCCGCGGATTAAACACGCGCTGGGACAGGAATCTGCCCAGGGCCCCCGCGCGTGAAAGCGAAAAGGAGAGAAGGGGTTTTAAAATATATATAAAATATAATGTATATATATAATACGCATATATATGCCTCCCTGTCTGCAATGCACAGCAGCACACGGTGTGAGGCGGCGGCTGCTGCTGCTGCTGCCGGGGGGGGGGGGCCGCG